>CAHIKZ030005636.1:742500-860000 GCA_903632075.3 Acanthosepion pharaonis | reverse complement strand
TTTTGTGTTAATATAGTTTTTTGTTTAAACTTCTTGAAGTTTCTCTAATATATTCATTCTGACAATTCCTCCTTCAAGATTTGGCTTGTTGCTTTGTTTTTTTTTATTGATTAAGTTTTTGATTGTTTTAGATGTAGTTGTAACAAATTTTATGTTGAATTTAGAGAAATTCTTTTTGGTTGTAGTTGTGATAGAGTTAGTGGATAGAATAATACGTATTTTTGATTCGATGGGTTTGTCAAGAAGGACAGCTTTTCTATTTTGGAATATTTTATGAACCTTTTGTTTCACATTTGTTGTGGAGTATTGGAGCACCCCCACAAGATGGACTGATCTAAAAAGATAAATAGCAGGCTCTCTTACTGAGAGAAGGGAAGTTGGACAGATGTGAAGTTGATTGTTATTTAGTAGACTGTTCTTGACTGTTAATAATGTATTATTATGTAAATATTGAGGGCTGCAAATTCTGAATGTTCTTAAATTGAATCCAATGATTCAGATTTTATTTGGTTGTTAGGATGGGAATAAAAGTTTATAAGGTCATTTTTATTTGTTGATTTTCAGTGGATACTAAGTTTTAGTCTGTTGTCAATTCAGTGTAACATGATGTCTAATCTGAAAGGTAGAGTATTTTTTTTATTTTGTATATAAATTCTGTTGCATGTTCAACTTTGTTTAGTTTATCTATAAAATTCTGTAAGTTAGTATCATAGGGATATATTAATAGAGCATTGTTAATATATCGGAAGTTGATTGTTTAGGTAAAATGTCTTGGAAAGAACCAGACTCAAGGAATTCCAAGAAAATACATGCCATCATTCCACTGAGAGGCAATCCTATTGATAATCTAAATTTTTGTTTGTAAAAATTGTTATTAAATGTGAAATAGCATTGATTGGTGATGAGATGGCAGATTTTTATTATTTTAGCTTTTGATAGGGACAGTTTTATCTTTGATTTGGTTAAATGCTTTTTTTAGGAGATTTAAGCATTTTTTTTGGCTTCTTTTTCCATCTTAGTAGGTTGGGCTACCCTTTGTTGAATAAACATAAATGTGCCTGAGCAGGTGTCTGCGACAGGAATTGGCTGTCTGCCCTAACAGAAGTGTGTACTTGGAAAACAAGAGAAGTCAGCAATTATTTTACAACAATCTGGGATGCAAAGGATTGGGTAGTGGCAAGTGAAATGTGCCATAACTAAGTGAGGCCACTTTTCATACATTTTTGGCACTTTTAGCTTCATTATAGTCAACTTGAAATCCCATAAGTGAAAGACCCAAAAATAATAAGTTGAAAAGATTTTGCCTAATGTAAAACTGAAGAAATTGAGAGTATTTTAACAAACCTTCTTCTATGTGCTCAGAACATGAGCAATCATGGCTCTCCACAACTTCTTAACCGTTGTAGCTGCTAGTAATGTTTCTCTCCTATCTTTCTTGTTCTCTGTTCTTCAATTTATTTCAGTCATTCAGTTATGTGCCATGCATGATACACACTTAGGTGATCATGTATTGAAAGATACATGACTGACGAAGCAGAATATTTTCCCGCAGTAGGTTGCCATTTCTTTCTGTGGTAGACCAGTTGCCATCCAAGGCTATAGAACCCAGTCTGTCCTGCTATTTACACATAGCTGGAGGAGATGAAGAGGATTCATACTTTTCCCAGGGGTATTAGCATATAAGTAAATGTAATGAATTCAACTGGAATTTGAACTCGGTTCTCTAATTCTTCAATCTGAGCCACTATCCATTACTTCACCATGCTGCCTCCTATTTATTTACACAGGCTTATTATGTAGTTTATTCGAAACTATTCTCACCCATCTTGCTTTCAACAAGCTTTCTTCATCATTATGAATCTCAAAACTTTCAACTGTCATTTTCTGAGGTTGTTTTTTTTATCAATTCACCCCAAGCAAGGCAATAATGCTGGAAGTGAAAGAGAAGAGTTTAGAAGGAACCAGAAACCCAATAATAGTTTAAATTTCAACAGAGTTTAGGTGGAGAAGTATAGAATTGTAGTATAATTTAGAAGGAACTGGAAACTCAGTCCTAAACAGAAAGCAAGGGATAAACCTCTTCTCCTGAACTAGATGATGTGAAACTATCTACCTCTATTGAAGAAAAAAAGAGATAAAAAATAAATTGTAAAAGTTTCATATTTTAGATTCTGAGTGTGAGTGTCCTTTTTGTTTCTATTTTCCTTAAAACTTCCTCATTGCTCACATATTCTGTCTGTGGTATTCTCAACATCCTTTGACAGAATCACATCTATGTTGCCCCTAGTCTACTCTTTATCTGTGAGGAAACTGTCCAACATTCACTGTCATATAGGAGGATTGATATTACAAAACAGTCCAGCACTCTTTTTAATGAAATTGTCCTGCTTCTTAATAATTTTTTTAGATTTTGGAAGGCATCTTTTGCAATTCCAATGCACCTTCAGAATTAACAACTAATAGAATATTTAAGAATATGTTAATTATAAAACAGATATACATCATGAGATATCAATTACAAAATGCGATAAAAAATGCCAAGCTTAAGATAACATTGAAAATTTCAATTTGAATAATTCAATATCAATCTATTGATTCAACGAATATATTTTCAGGTTTTGGCTGAAATTAGTTGTTAGAAATTATCCAGTGTTAGAAATTAATTAATGTATATTGAAGACTTATTCATTCTATTTAAAAACATAAATCTTCAAATGAAATTTAATCCTACAGCTATTTAATTTCCCATTACTTTAAACTTCAGGCCAAAAATTGTTAAAAATGGCAGGCATAAAAAAACAAAATAATCAATTTTATGTTAACTATTTTGAGATAAGAATAAAAAATATATATGAATAATAATTTCTGAGAAAATAAATAATTTTACTTGTAATTATTATTATACCCCTCCCCATCAAAGATTTTACAGTATCACTTTCCTCTATTGTACATAGACTTCATCAATTTAAATGCACTACTTGATTAGTAGCAAGGTCTCATCATTTTACAGTTGAAATGGTTAGATGCAACATTAAGTTCTATGCTAATAATTTCTTTTATTGCACTTCTCTCTTGTAGAACTCTATTCCAGCTTCTTGCTTTCCAGCCAAATTTGATCTTCAAAAATTTAAACACAATGTCAATCGTTACCTTCTGTCTTCTTAATTCCTGTTCTTTTATTGTTCACTTTTTTAATAGTGTTTCTTTCTCATATTCTCTCACACTTAGTAACCCCCTGAATCTTAGTGGCTTTATTGCCTTGCTTGGAATTAAATTATCAAAAAAACATTGCTTATTGTACACAATGTCACTCAATCGAATATTTATTAAAACACTTGTAAAATTATTGGTTATGGTCCATATGGAGCTTATGATGTAAAATGAAACCATCTTTTATGATGTTTTTATTGTATATGTGTACTATATCAGATTTTATTATGCAAATCAATATTTTTAAAATAAAATAGACAAGCTTTCCTCATCGATGCCTCAGCTGCATTAATTCAAGTATGTTACTATATTGGTAACTAGGTCTCATCATTTTACTGTTGAACTATTTAGATGCAATTGCATGTTCTATTCTAATAGTTTCTTTTCTTGCACTTCTCACCTGTGGAAATCCCTTCCAGTTTCTTGCTTCCCTGCTACCTATAATCTTCAAAAAATGCAATGCTAATTGGCATCTTCTGTCTTCCTGAAACTTGTTCTTTTATTGTCCTATCTCCTCACTAAAGATTTTTCATTCTCTTTTGCTCCCTGTAACCTCTTGTGTCCTAATAGTATTATCAATCAGGGTGGAAGGATTAAAGAAAAATAAATCACCTTAATCAATTGATGTTCACAATATTTTTAAGCTATATTTAGATGATAAATATACCATGTTGATTTCAACTTATAAATGTTTAAGTGCAATATCAATTATAAGATACTATAAAATGCCAATCTTCAAACAACATAGATAATTTCAATTGGAACAACTCAGTTGCAGCCTCTTGACTCAATATATTTTCTGGGTTTGGCTGAAATCACTTGAATACATTTAGTATTAGAAGGAAATTAGTTTATATTAAAGACTTCTATTCAAAATGTAAGTCTATAAATGAAGTTTGCACAATCCAAGTATATTCAGTTTACCACTCCTTCTGTATCAATCCATTGAACAGAAGAACACATCTGCCAAGTTTAGTTTCAATTGGTACTAATGTTTCTTAGTGAGGCTGTCTAGGTAAAAAGATATGAATCTATATTTTTAGTTATAAAGACAGATATGTGTCTTTGTACATATGTGGGTAAGTGTATGCACTTCACTTTTATCCTTCATCACTTTGAGACTTAAAAGTTTTGTGTATCAGTTTTTTTTTCCTTTTATCTAAAAATAATCAGATTTTTTTTCTGAAGTTATTTATGGTAAAAGATTCAACAGGATAGAGACCAAGTACCAAATTTTGCCAGAATGAAAGAATTCCTATCAGCAAAGGACTTTAAATGTACTTACCAGTGTGCATGCACACACACACACACAATGATTTAGTCTGGCTAGATCCTAATATGAATTTGTTCATTTTTTTTTTATCTCATACATAATTATCTTGAAATATCCAGAATTTTAAAAGATATTCTTAAATAAAAACATTATTTAAACAAATATTTTCCAAAATTATATCAAAAGCAGGTCCATTTATGATTTTTTCTGAATTTGTTTTCTAATTATTTGATCACATATATATATTATATATATATATGTTTTCAAATATGTATATTATATATATGTTTTCTAATTATTTGATCACATATCTATCTATCTATCTATCTCTATCTATCTATCTATCTCTCTCTATCTCTATCTATCTATCTATCTCTCTATCTATCTATCTATCTATCTATCTCTCTCTCTCTATCTATCTATCTCTCTATCTATCTATCTATCTATCTATCTATCTATCTATCTATCTATCTATCTATCTATCTATCTATCTATCTATATATATATATATAAATATATATATATATTCTAATTATTTCATCAATCACACACACACACACACACATATATATACATATATATAGAAAGATAGATAGATAGGGAAAGAGAGAAGAGAGAGAGAGAGAATAATATCAAATACATAAGTGGAAATAATGTAAAATATTAAAAAGATAGATTCATGAAGAGAGCTCAATGTATTGTATACAGAGCAATATGATATACATCAAAGGAAATAATTTAACATATCATTGAAAAATCTGGTAATAAATTTATTTCAGCAGGTAAGTTTTTGAAAATTATTCTAAAAAGTTATTCTGAAAATAATTATTTTTAACATATTGTCTGGATAAATTTAAATCATTTTCTAATTTCAGTCTGATGAGGAAGGTATTAATTACTTACCTGTTGAAATAAATTTATTATCAGATTTTTCAATGATGTGCTAAATTGTTTCCTTTGGAATATCATTATAATGCTCTGTAGTCTACATTGAGCTCTCTCTGGATTTATATCCTCCTTGGAATTATCCCTCCCAGTCACAAACTGGTAAGATATATATATATATATATATATATATATATATATATATATATTGATTGGTGTGTGTATATGTCAGTGTTTTATTATTTACCTGGCTTGTAACATTGAATACCTCAAAAACTAAACTAATAACATTTCATCATTAGCAAGTAGACCCTGAAGTTTTGTATATCATAATGAATGAGTGTTTTCTTGATGGAGTTCCATAACTTGAACAACTATTGAGATTCAAGCTCACCTCTGACCTCCAGTGAAACATATATATGATCTATCACTAAAGATGCTGGTAGCAATGGTTTTGTTCCTTTTACTGCTCCAGTAATAGCCTCCTGCTATGCTCTATCTTTATAAGAGCCAGATTAGTTCAAAAATGAAGGACTGCTGCCATATTTGTGCTGGAGCTGTATAGTCTTCTCATTCCAGTCTTAAATAATTAATTATCAAAGTGTTAATTATTTATATTCAGTGATTATATATTAAGACCTCAGTCAACATGCAACAATTTGACCAGAACAAGTTTAAAATAGATTAATATGAAACCTTCCAAAAAATTGATCAAACTAGAGCTGATGGAAGTTGTTAATAAAAAAGAACAGAATTTATATGAGACCAGTTAAAAAAATGATCATAAAAGAGTAAAAAGTATAAGCTTCAATACAAAGCTTTTTGTACTGTTAAAATAATGAGATCAGGTATAAAGATGATGATAAAATAGTCAAAAATCAATAACGTATTCAATATGATACCTCCTTTAGTCTTAACATTGCCAAAAAGTTCTTTTTATTTTTTGGCTTTCATTTTGGCAGTACCATTTCTGTACTCAATGACTTTCTGACTATGTTATTTTTCATTTCTGCAGACACTTGACCTATCCTGGGTACATAGATATTGTTCTTGGAGACTACAGACCAAGGGCCATGGTCACATTCCTTGTCTTCAAAAATCCTATGTTAATTTGACACTTCTCAAAAAGATTGGAATTCCATCACTGACCAACAAATTCTTAACATTTTTTTCAGACATTTTTCTTTCTTTTTGTCTTTCCTTTTTTATGCTTTTCCCCTTTTTTTCAGTTCTTCATTTATTTCTTTTTTCTTTACTGCTGCTTTTTCCTTTCCTTCCTTCTTTCTTTATTTGATTTTTTCTTTCATTTTTTCTTTCATTTCTTTTATTTCATTTATTTCTTTTTTCTTTACTGCTGTTTTCTCCTTTCCTTCCTTCTTTCTTTATTTGATTTTTTCTTTCATTTTTTTCTTTCATTTCTTTTTCTTTACTGCTGTTGTCTTCTTTCTTTCTTTGTTTTTTCTTTACTGCTGTTTTCCCCTTTCTTTCTTTCATTATTTTTTCATTTCTTTCTTTCTTTGTTGTCTTCTTTCTTTCATTACTTTCTTTTTTTCTTTACTACTGTTTTCCCCTTTCTTTCTTTCATTTCTTTATTTCTTTCTTTGTTTTTTCTTTACTACTGTTTTCTCCTTCCTTCCTTTCTTTATTTCTTTCTCCCATTTCTACACTGTTGGTCTTCTGTTATACTAAAGCTAAATTGAAGAAAATGCCATGAAGGAAGATCATGCTGTCATAATTTTCCAAATAGAGAAGGCCAGTGGTTAATATGCATCCATTTCTCTTCTGAATCATATCAACACAAAAGTAAAGTACTCACTAAGGTTTTAATTCACAACACAAGGTAAAAATAACAAAGGGAGGTGAGCTTACTAACCATTATACTGTACCAGAGGTTCATTTTTCTTACTTCTTTTGCTTCACTCATACCTTTAGCCTTTCCTTAGCTGATTGAAACTCTTTCTTTCGTTCTTTCTTTCTTTCTTTCTTTCTTTCATTTTTGTTTAATTATTCTTCCCCTTTCTTTCTTTCTTTCTTTTTCTCACTTTATTTTTAATTTTATTTAATTTCCTTTTGCCATTTTCCCATTCTTTTTTATTTAATTTCATTATTTTTCTTTCTTTATTATCATTTTTTTATTTTTATTCTTTCTTTCTTATCTTTGATCGTCTTTGCAGCTTTGCTCATCTTTGTCTTTCTTTTGTGAACAGAAGACAAGCAAAATGAACTGTAAACAATTTCAGTATTTCTATCAACAGCCTGCAAATCAATGAAAAAGAAGGAAAGAATTTATTTCAACTTGAATTTTGCAAGTTAAAATCTGTAACCAGAAGTTAATTCTAAAATCTCAGATGAAACATTTTTGCTGCTTTTTTTTTGTTCACTGAATTACCAGTGGATGATATCAGATTTTATTGTGCAAGTCAATGTTGCAAATAAAGTTGGTATTAACCAACCAATGTTGGTAAAATTTTTCAAGATATACTTATATAGCTATGATAAATATGCCATAGAAATGTTAGTTTTTAATTTATATTTGTTTCTATTAGAAATATTTGCAATGACTTATTTTGAGGTCATGCGTTTTTATTTTGGCAACATGATTGTTGATCATCATATTGTAAATAAGTATATATGATGTAATGAATATGAATACACCTGTGTTCCCCCTCACAGTAATATGATTGGCTGGTGTCAGCCATAAATACAGACTGATGTGGAGGTACAAGGTCAATGCCTATTGGCTATGCCTATTGTCTGTGTATATTGCCTACGCCTATTGCCTACCACTACGACGAGGACCAGTCTATTACGGTTACCTGCTAGGTTGTCCTACTCAGTTACAGTAGTTCAAAACCATTTGGCTACTTTGAACAAATATATCTCTTTTTGGGACATATCAATATATAATATTATACTTATTGATATTTGTCTTTTAATTGAAGATATGTAAAGATTGCCATGGGTTGTAAGAAAGATATACTCTTGAAATCAAAACAAATTATTATGAAGTTATTAAGCAGTAAGAAACAAGTTAGAAATTTTTTAAAATCTGAATAGGGGTCATAGAACCATCAAAAAGGAAATCCAAAACATTGGCAAGAAAAGAACATGAAAAAATGGCTAAAAATATCAAAAATAAAGAGATTTGATAAAAATTAAAAGTGTAATGAGCAAAAAGAAAATATTTTAAGAAGTGAAAGCTACTAAGCAAAGTATTAAGAAACAAGAAAATCTACTCATAGATGAAAAATGACTTAGAGCAACAGAAATGTGGTTCTACAGGAGAATGTTGAGAATACCATGGACTGAAAATGTGAGAAATTACAAAGTTTTAGTGAAAATGGAAAAAAAAGCAAACTTATACTTAACATCAGAAAGAGTTGAAATTTCTAGGGTATATAATAAGGAAAGAAAGCTTAGAAAATTTGACACTCACAGGACAGATTAAAGGCAAGAGAGACAGTGGAAGGCAGCATATAACCAACTTAATGAGCTTAAGTATATAGTTGGCAGAACAAGGATTAGGAGAAATAGTGAAAAGACATAATTTATTAAGAGCTACAAAGGGCAATAAATAGTGGAGAGCCATGACCGCCAATATCCTGAAGGAACATGGGGCATGGAAGAAGAAGATATTAAGAATATAGGCAGAGAGAAAATATGGAGAATTTTAAGAGCATTGGCTAAAGGTTTGAAAACAGCCAAACTACTATATTTGAGTAAACATCACATTTCTTATTCATTTTAGTGATGAATTTAGAGCTGTATTGGATAGAACTGTTAGCAAGGCTAGAAATTGGGGTTTTTATGAAAATAGTCAACTGCTATCACTTAAAAGACAGTAGGGTTGAGGTGAAGTAATGTTATGAGTTAGTATTGTAGGTATTAGAATTATTGCATGGCTGATGCTAACCTCCAAAAGAGAAACTCTTTGCAACTTCTTGGTCTCATGTTTTCCACTGACATGAAGCGGAATGATTATATTGAATCAATTTCTAGGACTGCTGCTAATAAAGTACTATATCGTACCAAACAATTTTTTGTTGTCATACAAATATATACCGTCATCCACAGATGGCCTGTTTCACTGTATCACAGCTCCTCAGTATGGCTAGACATTTGATTCATTCAAGCCGGGACTGAAACCCAACCAATTTGGTATCAGTCGGAGATTCTAATCCCTAGGCTATCAACACTTGACAGAGAGAAAGGCAAATTTTTGTGTATTTATTTTTTCATAAACATGCCAGTAACCTAGAGGACTCAATCCGTTAGGAGAGTCTTGCATTATTAGCAGTAATAGTCACTATTTACAAATATGTGCTTTTTCCCCACAGTGCTTGACCGAATTAATTCATTTTTGGGAGCTAATATTGTCATCCACAAATAGTGTTTCACTGTATCGCAACTCCTCAGCATGGCTAGATATCCAATCACTTCAAGCCAGGACCGATACCTGACTGATATATATATATAAAAGGTCTCTTCAAAATTGATGGTAGTGCCAAAATAAATACAGATAATTATTCATTATAAATTCTTGGACAAGATATTTTTGCAGTAGTACAAGTCACAAACATGAAGCTTTAAGCTGAAGACTATATTCATCCATGACAATGTTCTTTCACATTCTTCAAAGCTGACCATTTCCCACATATTGCCCCCAAAATTTTTCAAAAATTGGAATTAATGAAATGGTTCTCAGTCTCTCAAGATGTTAATCCAACCAAAAAATGTTGGTCTATCATTAAAAGATACATATATATATATATATATATATATATATATATATATATATATATATATATATATATGGAAAATAACGTTCAAGCTAAGAAAATCTCTGGGAAGCAATAAAAACTAATGCAAATGACGTTCATATTAAAAGAATTTTAAAACCTATCAGAATCAGTGATTGAAAGACTGACAACCATTATAGAATTTAAAGGAATCCATATTAACATGCAAAATGATAATGTGATATTGTGTTAATCAAAAGAAGAATCTGCAATGTTAGTGATTCTGACCTGGCATCTCACAGATTGACAACAAGGTTTCATCAATTTATAGTTGAATTGGGTAGATGCAACTGTAAATTCTATGCTAACAGTTTATTCTCTTGCACTTCTTGCTTATGGAACTCTTCCAGTTTCATGCATCCTGGGTATGACAATAAACTACATCCTATAGCAAGGCCTCTTGAGGGGAGGTTTTAAGGAGCAGGAACAACCCCTTAATTGCTATTATTCCCAGATCCACTCTGACCTGAGATGATTAGCGCCTGTTAGGGTCCCAAATATATGCAAATAGTTAACCTCCTAAAGTGGGGTCAAAACACTATGAAAGTATAAAAATACATTTTTATAGTAAAAATACCAGCAATACATTTTCATAGTAAGAATAATTACCAGCAATACATTTTTGTAAAAGAAATTACTAATACTCTCAAAAAAATTAAATTTCAGCATTAAATGACCCATAAGGAATTGATATGCCACTAAACAAACAAACTAGTCAACTTTGATCCTTAAAATTTTAAATGCAGTCTCAATCATTATCTACTGTTTTCTTGACTCCTCTTTTATTATTCTTGCTCTTTAATAATGTTTCCCTTTTTTGTTTTTTCTTCACACTCAGTAACCCCTTGTGTCATAGTGGCTTTAAAACTTTACTTGGGGTGAAATGATTTTTAAAAACAAATCAAACATGTTACAAAAGCTGATATCTTCTGGATTGATTTCTAAATAAAAATTCATCGTCTGTCTATATTTCTGAGGTGAAGTATTGTAACTATTTACACTTATATTTTGTTCTCCTCATCTTTATTGTCATATTCACAATGTTTCAGCCACTGTACACAGCAGCCTTCTTCAGGTGATATACATTGGCATTTCAAACTGAACCCTTTATTTAGCCCATGAGGGTAGATTGTTCTAGTTCCACATGCCATGCCTTTTCTGGATATCTCAGTTTCAGTTATTTCCCTTTAATAACTCAACTTTCCAAGTTTTTGTTCACCTCTGCTGTGACCAGGTATTGAACTAACAAATCTTTGGGTCAAGTCACTGGATTACTTCGACCAACATTTTTATCCACTGAGCCATGTATTCTTGGGTACAATCTACTCCAGTGGACTAAATAAAGTATTTGGTTCAAAATTCCAACTTATATCACCTGAAGAAGGTTGGAGCATACAATCAGTGAAATGTTGTGAATATGACAGTAAAGAGGACAACAGTCTGGACAATGTAAATAATGTAAATAAAAATTCATGTTATTCTTCATTTGTATGCATAATAAAACCTGACTATTGCAAAATAATTGTTAATCAATATTTTTAATTTCTGTTAATTAGATAAGCTAAAACTCATATTTTACCCTTACAGATATAAGTACATCTTGTAGATTTTACCAACAAAATCTGAATTCCTAGGATAAGGAATTAGAATTATTTACATTATTGAAACTTACACTGCTGTCTTAATCTTTTTTGGTAAACATTGAGGCTGATGGCAGTGGTGGCATTGGTGGTGTAAGATGACAGATGGTGACATTAAAATATCCTGTCACCTCATTTATTACTGAATGTAATTCTGATAGGAAATTGATTTTTTTTACCGAAATTTCATACTTTCACAAATCAGGTGTAAATTACTGTGAAAAAAAATCAACAAAAATTTGGACATTAATACTAATGTAAATAAGATAGATAACAATTTTATTGTGAAATATTGACATGCATGATAAAATTTTTTAAAAAGTTTTGAATGATTTAAATCTGATATCATTATTCTAAAGGTTAGGTTGAAAGAAATACCCTATTGAAAATTACTTTGGTAATATCACTCTGTTGTATCCTTAAAGAAGGTTACAAAGGTGGTACTTGAGTGAAAGGAACAGCAACACAGGCATAGATGAAAAAAGCGAGGTTTATTGTAAAAGATTATTGGAAGACAGGGAATCAGTTAGCAAACTAGTAATTCCCAAAGCAAGTTTGACAGGTATATCCTGTGCTTACTATATATATCTACTGATATAGTCATTCCACATAGGCAATAAGGAGTGTGGGACATTCCATTACAACACACTCCATTTGTATGAAAGAAAATATATTGTGATCCCTAAAGTGGTAAAATTTCATCACTAATTTCTGCTTTTATTTCTGTGTGATAAGCATAGTCCAGAATGGCCCAATGCCTGACAAGATAGATTCTCCTCAAGAAAAGGCTACCGTGCAAAAACTTCACCATATAAATCCATTAGATTTTATAATTAATAATTTTAGAATGAATATATTTATACATAGCTGAGGAAGTGTCTAAAAAGGAACAGAAAGCCTATGTTACTTCTGCTGGATTAATACAAAGACTTGTTCTAATTTACAATGAAGATAATTGTATCCCTGACTATTTCTCACGAGATAGTGTGTATCAGTTATTATTAGGTTGGTGCAAAAATAATGACGTAATAATGTCGTTTTTTGACGTTAAAATACGTCAAAAAACGACATTATTACGTATTTTTTTTTGCACCAACCTAATAGAAACCCAAGTTTTAATTATTAAATAAAATGTATAATGTCACTCATTATTTTCTTTTAATCTATTTTAAAAATGTTTTAGATATATTGATCAATAAAATTAGGATTCCTTAAAAAATTGTTTAATTTTTATCCTTTTACAGTAAACTTTCTCTGAAGTAAAGTTTTCCCAAATTGAACTTTTCCATGGTGATTTGGTAGCATTGAATTTACTGGATATGTCTTACTGCTCAAAATCGACCAATAATTAATAAAGTTATTAACAATTTTAAATAGAGTTTTTTCTTTCCACCCACCTTATAGATGCAATTACGGTTTTTATATTTGATGAAATTGATTTGCTTTCTAGCAGAAAGATTTGCGTTTGCTGGAGAAATATTTATTTGCTTAGTGATTTGAAGAAAGAGTCAGACGTCTGATGGATATCACCCTATAAATTTGCTAGCAAAGATATTCTCCCATCCATGGCATAAATCCAGCATTTTAGAGATCATCTGCATTTAATCATTGAGGATAAAAAATATTTTTCTCTGAATTTGCTTGATTTCCTTTGGGAAAAATATTTATATGAGAAGACATGAAATTCAATCAAAACATATTTATAAAAACATGACAATAACTAAAGAGTCAGTCATTATTACATGATTATATTGCCCAGTATGACAAGCTGAGTAACTGTAATGCCTCCCCAGATCACCTTGCTTAATTCATTATTTACTCTCTTCTTTCTTTTCTTTTCTTTTCTTTTCTTCTTTCATTCCTTCTTCCTTTCTTTTTTTCCCTCCTTCTTCCTTTCTTTTCTTTCTTCATTTCTTTCTATTATGTAAATATTTCTTTTTACTTTTCTTACTTTTTCTTTTCATTTCATTTTTTATTCATTTTTTATTTTTCATTTCATTTTTGATTCATTCTCTTTCAGTTCCTTTATTTTTCTTCTTTCTTTCTTTCTTTCTTTCTTATTTACATTTTATTTTTTATTACTTTTCAGTTTTCTATTCCCCTCTCTGCCATTACTTCTTTCTTTCTTTTATTTTTATATTTCCTTTTCTACATTTTTTCTATCATTCTCACTAAGTTTCTTTATTCTTCCTCCTTCTTTCACCTTTTCTTTTTCTTTCCTTTCTTTCTTTTTCGTTTTTATTTACATTTCATTTTTAATTGCAAATACTTTTTGTCCTTTATTTTTCTTTCTTTTTACTTTTCCTTCTTTTGTTTACTTTTTTGTTTATTTCATTTTCTTTTTTTCACCTTTCATTTTTTCTTCTCTCTCTGTTTTTTATTTTACTTCACCTTCTCTTTTTCTGTATAAACTTCTTTCTTTCTTTTGCTTTTTATTCTTTTAGAACTATAATCATAGAATCGACAGTTTTGTTTTATTTTACCAAATAAGCCACTGTGCTAATTAATGTCAAATTATTGTGCATCCTTGATTTTTCTTATTTTAAAATTGGATATTTTCTACTTGGAGAGATTTTGGTTCTTGAAATAAAACCTGTCTTTTATTGGCTCCTAGGTTACGAAGCCATAACCGCAAGGGTAAAACAGAAATCCATGAGGCTGCTGGCAGTGGTGGCGTTGGTGGTGTAAGATGACAGACGGTGACATTAAAATATCCTGTCACCTCATTTATTACTGGATGTAATTCTGATAGGAAATTGATTTTTTTTACTGAAATTTCATATTTTCACAAATTAGGTGTAAATTACTGTAAAAAAAATCAAAATCAAAAGATATCCTGATGTCTCCTGGCTCTCTTAAGTATTAGGTTCACATCTAACTTGTTTTTCTGTTTATTCAAAACTAACACAGTACCCATAAAAAAATACGAGAGGATTATTTATGGATAGATTGGCACTCTGCCAAAGACATTAGTATCTATGCACTCTGGTATAATAAAATTGTCACACCCTTGCCTACTTATTAAGATCAGTGTTGTATCTGTGTGCTCTGATCAGAATCAAATTGCCATTCCTTGATCATTAGATATATATCCATGAACAAATATCTCAGATCAGAATGCTGTTCCCCAGCATTCTGTGTGGGACTAGTGTAGTATCTGTGCAATTTGCTGTCAACCTGTGTATTCTCCACTCCACAGTCTTTTTCCAACAGATGCAATGATGCAAGCCTATAGCAACTTTATTACTGTTTCTATAGAAAATATTTAGATGAGCTCCATTCCTTACTTTTACCAGTTCAGACCTTTACAGCTAGGACACATCATGTTACCTCCACAGAATTGAATCATCCTAATTTCCTCTGTATTCCAGTTGTAATTGATTGTTTCTATGGTTTATCAACCCTTTGCAGGTTGTTGAAAGCCAGAAAATGTTTTTAGATTGTAAGAATTTTTCTTTTCTTTTTTTTTTTTTGAGATAACAATGATTTGGTGATACATATTACTAATTAACCCATAGTTGGGAGATAAGACGTGGATTTATACCTTTTCCCATCTAAGCTTACAGCACCTGGTATTCCCAAGTAGTCACCATTCTAGGCATGGACTAGATTTGATGTTGCTTAACTTTGGTAATCATATGGGATCCAGTGTTTCAACGTGATATGGCCAGAAGCCTTATTGCAATTGTAAGAAGGAGTTCTACTCAGGTAGCTTTTTCTCCTTAATGTGTAATGAACTACTGCATGGATGCTTCCCTGAAATCTACAATCTTAACCTCTTCAAACCATGGGTCAGTCATTACCTTTTCTATTTTACATCTATCACCTCTTCTTACATTCATATGACACACCTCATTCAGTAACCCTCTACTTTGAGTGGCTCTCCAACCTTGTATTGAGTTAACTTTAAAAAAAGATTCAAACAGAAATAAGAAAAAAAAATTCAAAATATCATTCCCTGCTTTCTTCTCGATATCGTTACTTATACAGGGAGCAATTGGTAAATTGTCACCGTTTTATATTTTTCATTTTGTACATATGCATTGTTTGTTTTTGATTTTGTTGACTGCACAATATAGAAGGGTCAGTTGGGCACCATCTGTGAGAAAAGAAATCACCATGATGCAATTCACTCCACCAGAAATTTGGAAACGGCATGCTGTACTACTTGGCATTCATGACAGAACCTCCAATACAAACATTTCAGAGTGTTTCAGTGTCAATCAGGCAGTACAGAGGATTCAGAAAGAGTTGGATGAGTCTAATGGTGATTATGAAGGTACAACAGCTCAGAAAACTCACTCTGATCGATCTAATAAGAAAAGAACTCCCAAATTTGTAGGTGAGGGCCTCAGACTCAACACAAATGCCTATATCAAGTGCCGTGAGGAGGTAGTGCTTCCCTGGTTCAAAAGGGTGGCTGCTGGAAGACCCTCTGTCTGGCAACAGAACTCTGCACCATGCCACAATAACAGCAAAACCCAGTCATGGCTGTCAGACAATTTCTGTGACCATATCACACCTTACATCTGGCCTCCTAATTCCGCAGACTGCAACCCTCTTGATTATTATGTTTGGTGCACATTTGAGTGAGAGACAAAAAAAAACCCTTGTAGCACCAAAGATTAACTGAAGACAAAGATTATGGCAGCATTCATCAACTTAAACAAGGAGACTGTCCAGAAGAGTTGCATGAGATTCCTATGTTGACTGGAGGCCGTGGTTGAAGCCAATGGCAATTTTATTGAATAGATTTACTCTTTAGTATTTCAAGATATTTTTGTATAATTTTGCTAAATATATCTGTTAAAATGAGATTTCAGTATTTTTTTCATTTTTGCGTAATTTAGATGACAATTTCTCCATTGCACACTGTAGTATCTGTGCATACTGCAAAAGAGCATTCATTCCCCAGTCCACTGCATAGGATCAGTGTAGAATCTGTTTGCTTTGCCTAACTTAGTCTTTGAAAATTAATTTAGCCAGGCTGTTTAAGCATCAAAACACTGGCATAAGAGATATATTACTTTACTTCTTACCTCCAGGTTCAGTCATAAAATTTTACTTGATACTCTCTCTTTGATCTCTCTCAGGTGGATATCATATTTGCTTGCTTTCAAAATGCTTTTTATAGAATCTTATTTTTTAAAAGTTTTTTTAGAATTTTCTTTCTGCTTTCCTTTTGATAAATCAGATCAAAGAGCTGAGCAACATAAATTCATATTATATATGTTTGCTTGCTTCATCCTATACTCATTGCTGAGGGTCAGGGACAGATGCATCAATGCTCTCCACTCTCTCCTCTCCCTAACACTCTCCTAGCCTTCTCCCTGTTGAATCTCTGATGTTATCAGTCCAGTGTCACCTTGGTCTTCCCTTTGTCTCCTGCCAATTAATGCATCTCACTAGAATGTTGGTGCAGAGGTTCTGGGCCCTGATGATATGGCTGAAGTATTGCAGTTTTTTGCTTCTTCATGGCTGTGACTAACTGCTCCTCTATTCCCATATTAACTAGGACTGACTCATTTATTTAGTGGTCCATCGAACTGATGCAAAGTGCCTGCCTGTAACATATCTTGAAAGACAGTTTGCTAACATTGGCAGCTTTCAGCATTCATATTATACAAGTGTGTCTATCTTTCTTTCTCTCTCTCTCTTCTCTCTCTCTCTCTCTCTCTCTCTCTCTCTCTCTCTCTCTCTCTATATATATATATATATATAAGCATGTTTGGTTAAATAATTTAGATGTATTATGTCTGTTTATTTTAGTTTTAATCCTTTCAAGTCCACAAATTAATTTCTATAGAAAATTGCTTGAGAAAAATTTCAAAATTTTCTTTCAAATAATTTTTATTTTCCAAAGTACTTTCAATCACATCTGAGATCACCTTCAGGGGTTGCATATCTATGAATGTGTTATATGTTAACACCATAAATTCAAAATATTTTTTACATCTACACAAGAACAGTAACTTATGTGATTTTTTAAAAGATTTTTTAATTGTAGTATTTTAATTTAGCATTTTTTGTATAACACTTTGCTGCTACAAATATTTAAGAACTTTGTTGCTATACTCATAGCTGACTTTATTTTTGACCTCAATTCTCTTATATGAAGGGCTTCCAGAATTTTTATTTTTTGCTCATTATTATCTTGATGAAGTACTGATGTATTTTTTACTAATATCTGTTTAAACTGTAAATGTTCTGAGATTGAACTATGATTGGGCCAGTGAAACATAGGCCTTCCCATCATTGTTTTTGTTGTAAAACCAACATACGTATTAACATTTTTATCAGAGATGCAATCTCCCAAAGGACATTTAAATTGATATATAATATTGGTCTTTTGTAAGATGCTAATTGATGGAGAAAAATTGTTATGAATTACTAAAATGGTTGTATTAAATTTAGTATAGTATATAATTAATTTTATTTTTATACTTGGATCAGTGGGGAATATATTAGAGTTTATGAGTCTTTTTAGAATTTTTCCCTGCTGCTTATAGTTAGAATGCATTTGATTACAGTATAGTAATTTGACATGTTTAGAGTTATTTGAGGACATATTATGTTCATTTTTATTTATGTTAATATTCCCAATAGCTCATCTAATTTGTTCATCAACAATGTAATTAGGAAAGTCATTATTAATGAGGGTTTGTTTAATATTTTTAATTCAGTATAGAAGATCTTGTTGGAGAGTTTGCTTTTGTATGGTTTATTAAGTTTCATATTATATCTATTTTGTAATTATGTTATAACATTCACTTTTATATTTGAGAGTGTGCGTGTTTATGCTAGTGTTTTTTTTATATGGAGAGGTAGGAAATGCATTATTATTAGTGTCTATCATTACATTAAGAAACAGGATTTTATTGTTGTTCTTAAGTTTGTTTTGAAATTAAGTACAGTATTTTTTAAAGTTTTTTTTGTAGTTCATGTATTTCATCTATGGTTTTGACTAAAATGAGAATATCATCTACATATCTTAGGTAAAAGAGGCTCTTTTTGTTCTATTAAGTACATTATTTTCTAGGTTAGTCATGTACAAGATGCTAAATGTTGGTGCCTGGATGGAACCCATGAAAGTACCATCACATTGTATGTGTATGTTCTTTTGATGGTCATAGAAGGGATTGATTGTTGTAGATATTCTTTATGATTATATCTATTATTTTCCTGAATAGGATGTTTCAGCATCAAGTGAAGCTGTTTTCATTATTAGTTTTTTTTTGTTTTTAGAATTTACAGTAGTTGATTTAATGCCACATTTATTGGGTATATATGATGTAGTTAGTTGATTAATAACTTTGTTTACTTGTTAAACAGGAGTAGGGATTTGCGATATGATAGGATGGAGAGGGAAGTTAGGTTTATGTATTTTTATAGATCCATATATGTATCCTAGTTTGTAGTCGCCAATTATTTTAGAAAGTTTTCATCATCATAATCATCCTTCACCCTCCCTATGTTTGGTCGGAACTCCATTGACAATCCCTTTTGACACTGTTCGATCCTGCATTGCTGTTCCTAGATCCCCAACGTCCAACTCTGTGTTCTGAGCTATGACATCTGGGAAAGTCAATTTTCATGAGAAGACATTTCCAGAAGGATGCCATAGGAGTAAAGATGAGATGATTTCCCTGTTCACTCGGTGGCAGTTGTCAGCAAACTGTAATCAGTTTTTGCTTGAGCTTAAGAGAAATTGGTCTCAATTCTCCATAAATTGTGTTAAGTGTTGCATGGGATCTCCAACTGATGTTCTGGATTTTTCTGAATAGATTTCTATATGTTCCATCCAGTCGTCTTTCAAAATGAACAGATAATGTTCAAATTTCTGATCCATACAGTAGGATTGGTTCAATCAATGTACAAAAGGTTTGGACTTTTAAGGAGGATGGATGGTTTGAGTACCAAATCATGTGAAGTTTGATAGTAAGTTTCCTGAGGCTTTAGGAGAGAGGAGTATACCAATTCTGCTGACTGTGGAACCTTGGGAGTTTTTAGTGGTTGAGGTGGTGATAAATTGGTATTGATCAAGGTTTTTATAATTCAGGTCAGTGTCAAAGTGATGGTACCTATGCTCCTGGATGCTCAAAATGTCAATTTTATTTTGCTTTGTGTGAAATAGATGCACATATTTACTGCTGGTCTTTGACAAAGTTTGTAAATTGAAAGTGCTGTAGACAATAGGACTTTTTCATTTCATGAACTTTGATGTAGAGTTTTTGTTTGTTGTTCCAGCACCTCCCCTTTCACAATTACCCTGCACCAAAGAGTTAAGAGGTGACTGGTCATCCATTTCATGAGAAAGAAGGTTTGAATTAGAAACCAGGTAAGCAGGGGCTGGAATCCTGGTGCAGTTAGTGGATGTCATGATAGTTCTTTTGGTAGCTGATTGATGTAATAGAATAACCTGTCACCCCCATGAGTGACTACACTATAGGTAGTAACTACCTATAAATATCTGTAAGTCAATGGACTACAAAAACTAGATGGGATCTGTTCCAAGTAAACAGTCAAACTCTCTGCCAGAAGGCAGAGAGAAATCCAGACGAGGCTCCGTCGAAGGGCAGAGTCTCATTCAGAGAGGTAGACTGCCCCTGAACCCATTTATATGGGTTCAAAAGGGAATATTTTTGGCCGAGTCTACAGGCTCAGAGAACCCATGTTAAACTGGCCTTGTGCCACATGCAACTCATGTGGGAGAGTAACTAAATATACTAGCTGGGATCTGTTGAGTACAGCTCAGACTTACGTGAGAACTACCAACCTTCCAACAGTAGCACTCACTACTGGATTGACTTGTGACAACCTTTTGCATAACTCTTATCTTTTTCTAATTGTACTGGTTTTGTACAATAAACCTCTACTTATTTTATTCACTTTGTTTTTCAAGTATATATTCCTATTAGCATGGAATATAACACTGATACAAAATGTGGGATGCCAACACTACATTCAGGTGTTTTTGTCAAGGCACCATCTCTAAAAAGACTGCCATCCAAGGATAAAGACTTCTTACAAGCCATGAAGTGAATTATCCTGCGCCAGACACCAACTTGGAATTTGAATTTCTGTTGACTGTCTTAGAGACTCCAGTTCCAGATTTGTCCCCACGGTTTACACCTGAAGCCTTTCCCATGATTGGGTATGGCTGCAAGGCAGTGGACATTTAAAATTAGAGTTTTCCTTCTCTTAGATGAACTACCCTCCTGGGCTGAAGTATTTCATCTACTGAAAGTGAATAGATACATGCATAATTATATATATATTCAACATTGTATGTTAATAGGAAGTTTTAAGTTATCTAGTCCTGATATTGGCTGTGATAAGTTTGTTGATTTTTGATTTAAATTGGTTAATCATGTTTTTGTGAACTTATTAAAATTTTTTTTAATTTATGGTGTTAATGTATAACACATCCACAGATATGCAACCCCTCCCTGAAGTTAGTCTCAGATGACATTGAAAGAATTTGGGAAAATAAAATTGTTTGAAAGAAAATTTTTAATCAATTTTCTACAACCACCAAGAAATTGATGTGTAACCTTGAAAGGATTAAAACTAAAATAAATAGACATAATACATCTAAATTTTTTTAACCAGACATGCATGAATATATATATATATATATATATATATATATATATACAGTAGCATCCAAAACTAAGGGACAAAATTTTAAAACCTAATATTTGTTAGAAATAACAACTGTGAAAAGCTGAAATTTTGACAACTGGTAGTCGTCATCATCCATAATAACATACTAAAATTTGAATCATTTGCAAAGGATAGAAAAAGAATTATAACAATTATTTATTTATTTTCAAATTTGGAACGTCCAAAAGTAAGGGACAAAATTGAGAAAAACAATGTAAACAGTATGCTATATTTCAACTTTTCACAGTTGTTATTTCTAACAAATATTAGGTTTTAAAATTTTGTCCCTTAGTTTTGGACGCTACTGTATATATATATATATATATATATATATATATTCCTTGAAAACTCATATCTGCTCAGTTTCATATAGCAATTTCTAAAGAATTAATGGATATATTTTTAATCCAACATGTTTATTACTTCAAACATTATTAGACCACATTTTTCTTTATTATAATTTCTTGAGCAGATAAGCTGATAGAAATAATACACACTGTTTAAAGTCAAAATAAAAATGGAGCATCTATTTCAAACACAAATATCCACTATGATAAGGTTCAATGTAATAAAAATGTTGTATTAAAAATCAATCCTTTATTTCTTTAGAAACTGCTTTGTTTACATTTCAGATACAAAAAGCTCAGGCCAGCATTTTACAGTCATTTGTAAGCAACACAGATCAAATGTAAAGAATAAACTCCCAGCAAGATTCAAAGTGACATTCCTTTTATTATTGTGATAGCTGCTTTACTAATTAGAGCACAGGGATCACCATCTGCAATCATTTGAATCTAATTATATAGCCAATTTCCTATTTCCTCTGACTTCCTGATAGACTCAATTTTTTTTTCATTTACATGCACTAATAATAAAAGTAGCTATATTTTTTACATTTTCTAGATAAACCATTTTTAACTTCTTCAGAAATAGAGAAATTTGTTAATTTTGAATTTGTACCCTCTTACTTCTTTAAATAATGACCTGCATTCATACTTGAATGGTTATTATTGCAATATTTTGTTAAAGTTGTTAAGCTCAAATAATTAATGATGCAATAGATGAAATTCTATTTGTATTTAACAGTTGTGGAATTCATAAGGAGCTTATTCAATCATTATCTTAAGAATTATGATTCACCAGAAAATTCAAATAGGAAACCTATTAAATGTTCACAGGTACTGTAAACATTGATAAAATTTGATATAGTATATGAATATAAATAATGAATTTTTAGGAAAAAAAAAGAAAGTCTATTTCATTGTAAGGACATTTAATTGTCTTGGTCTGAAGTGTTTGAAGGCTGAATTAAAAGTGAACCACTAGAAATATAAACCTGGGAATAAATATTGTTTTCTCCAGTTTTAGGTGGTAAATTCATTACTGTTTATTTGTCCCTGATTTTTGTTTTGATGACAGAGGTAAAAAAAACTGATTATTTTTATGTCAGTTGGATAATTCTTTTTCTTTCTTGCTTGTTTTATTCAGTTAAGTTCCCTAATGAAACTGATGTAATGGAATAACCTGTCATCCCCATGAGTGACTACACTATAGGTAGTAACAACCTATAAGTATCTGTTAGTCAACAGACTACAAAGACTAGCTGTGACCTGTTCCAGCTAATCAGTTGAACTCTCTGCCTTCGGGTGGAGAGGAACCCAGAAGAGGCACCGCCAAAGGACAGAGTCTCGTTCGGGGAGGTAGACTGCCCCTGAACCTGTTTATATGGGTTCAAAAGGGAATACTTTTGGCTGAGCCTACGAGCTCAGAGAACCCATGCTAAACTTGCCTTGTGCCACATGCAACCCTGGTGTGGTGGGGTAGCTAAATATACTAGCTGCGACCTTTTCCAGCTAAACAGTCAAACTCTCTGCCTTTTGGTATTTGTCTGAATTTTTATTTTTACAAATGTTAGTCACATTTATTTCACTAGTTGTCTTTTCTTCTTTTTTAAAGTATTAAGTCATTGGTAATTGTTTTTTTTTTTTTTTTTTTTTTTTTTATTAAAGTGGTAAAAGCAGACATTATCATTTCACTCCAAGCAAGACACAAGGGAGTTACTGAGTTTAAAAGAATATGAGCAAAAGAAAAAAAATTATATTGGAAAAAGAATAATAAAATAACAGGAATTAAGAAGGCAAATGACAACAATTGACATTGCATTTTAATTTTTGAAGATCAACGCTGACGGACAAGCAAGATGGTGGAAGAGAGTTCCACATGTGAGAAGTGTGATAGAAGATACTTTTAGCATAGAACTTATGGCCATTTCAACTGTAAGATGATGAGACCTAACTGCCAATCTAATCTTCTTCTTTATGTGCCATGACCCTTCAGGACATAAGCGATCATGGGTATCCACAACTTCCTCTCCCTTGTAGCTCTTTATAATAATCTATGTCATTCTGTTATTTCTCCTAAGTTTTGTTCTGACATCCATTTACTCAAGGACACCAAGTATTTATGCATTATTTTCCTCTGTCCCTCTTGTCTTCAATCTGTTCTATGAGTATCAGATTCTCTAAGCCCTCTTTCCTCATTATGTGCTTCTTCTTGATGCTAAGTATGTTTCCTTTTTGTTTCCATTTTCTCTAAAACTTCATCATTATTCACATGTTCAGTTCACGGTATCCTCAGCATCCTTCTGTAGAACCAAATTTCTGTGGCTTCAAGTCTTCTCTTTATCTTTAGGTTATGGGACTCAAAAACTAAATTCTCCAAAAATTTGTTATTTTCTGACATAAACTTTATTAAATCACATAATTATTCCAGCTATATTTCATAATTCTGTCCTTCCAGAACTTTTTATTTTTTTAAGCCAAGAACCTATCTCAGTGCCTTGTGCAGTCTTTCAGGAAATTTGTCCCATGAGTATCAGATTTTCCAAGCCCAACTTCTTCATTATGTGCCCCAGAAACCTCAACTGTCTCTTCCTGATGTTAAGTATAAGTTTCCTTTTTGTTTCCATTTTCTCCAGGATTTGTCAATACTCATGATTGATCCATGGTATCTTCAGCATCTTTCTGTAGAACCACATTTCTGTTGCTTCAGTTTTCCTCTTCATCTTTGAGAAGATCATCCAGTACCCATTGCCATACAGGAGGATAAATATCACATAGCAGTTTAGTACTCTTTTCTTTGTTTCTCATGAAATCTATTTCTTTGTATTCTGCTTAACTTTTGGAATTCTTCCTTGGCTATCCCAATATGCATTTGGATTTCAGTGTCAGATTTTCTGTCCTCTGTTAAAATACTTCCCAGATATTTAAATTTCTGCACTTGTTTGATTTTGGTATCTCTGAATTGCAATTTGGGCTCATCCTTTTGCTAACAACCATGCATTCTGTTTTCTTGTAGTTAATGTTTAATCCTTACTGCTCACTTTCCTTCACTACCTTCTGTAGGAGTGTTTGTAGCTTTCTTTCTGTGTCTGCTATCAACACTGTATCATCTATATATCTTATGTTGTTAAGATTGTGGCCGCCAACAATGAATCATGGCAAGACTTGAACAATTACTATGAAAATATTTATAGAAAAGACACAGGGAAGTGACATTATGGCAGTGAGAAAGTAACCGAAGTCAAGATGCCAGGTCAATGCCTATAAGATTCTTCTTTGGCTTTTATCAAGAATTTCTAAATACATAGCAGAAGTACCAGACCAGATGTAGCATCAATATCCAATGCATGTCAAATAGCAGACTTATAAATTATTAATAAAAGTAATAAAGACATATTAAATGCAATTTATAGCAAGGAAGGAACAATTCATAACAGAAAATATATATTATATAACAAAAATATATATTACCATAAATTGGTAATGCTGAAATATAACAATGATTAAAAACAGATAAACTGGTTTTTTGACCTCTATCATCAAAGCAAAAATCAGGGACAAAAAATATGCACAGCAAAAAAATATACAACCCTAGACAAATGTTATATGCAAAAACATATATCATTATAAACTAATTACCTTTATGCCCACCAAGCACTCCTTCTGCTTACAGAGAGATGGCTGGTAAGTCTCAATGTACAGTGATTTCAACACATACAGCTGATAATCGGAATTAGCCCTCCTCAACACTGAGAAGATGCCCCGGCTATAAAACCAGGCACACAACTGATTTTAATCAAATGTTCAGCTATTTCTGAATGTCATACATTGACACACCTATATTAATTGACCACCTTTCCCTTGCAAATTTCGGCTGGCATGTGTTGGTAAATCAGTGCTTTCAACCTTTGACCTGTTCTGTCTATATTGTCAGCATCACACTGACATCTAAATTGGTAAATTACAGAACTAATATAATGTTAATCTTTTTTATATGTTTCTTTGAATTTTTAGCTTTTTTTCATGTGTTGGTGTGACTGGAGGTTGTCGGATTATTGTTACTCTTGCTGCTGCTGCTCCTAGCCCTCATAATTATTATTATTATCAAGGTAGGGGAGCAGCATGCTAATAAAGTGACACTGAGGTATAAATATACAAAACCCAATATACCCACCATAACACCCAGTTTGATAAGGGTATATCAGGTGCATGCAACCCAGTCAAATGTGCATAGTATGGTTAGAGACTTTGATAAACTAAGTATATAATTTTGCAGTTAGAAATACCTCCATGTCGGACAACACAGTCTGCTCAGATTGTCTCCAGTTGAGGGTGTTCCTAAGTATCTAGATGTAACTCCTTGGTCTACTTAGTTACCTCATCCTTCAGACTTACACAAAAAACAATGACTGACAGTGATACTCTTTCACTATTCCTGCTCATGAACAGAGATACACAGTTCACTAGCCAGCCCCTAGGAAACATGCCTAAGTTGATAAGGTCAGGCAACAGACAATTAAATCTGTGGTACCAAACAGTATATTTACTGAAGTCTATCTTCATTCCCCAAGATAAAATATGTATGTGTTAATAAGATTACGATCAGAAGCCATACCAGAAGTCTGGTGGTTATCATTGGGGATCAAGTGAAAGAAAGTTTCCCAAATATTCCAGCACTCTCCTCAGTATTATTATTATTGTGTCAGCAGCACACCAAAAAAGTGATGCTGGAGTATAAATATACAAATTCCAATATAGCCATCATAATACCCAGTTTAATAGGGGTATGTCAGGTACATGCATCACAGCCAAATGTGCTTAATATGACAGGTTTTGAAAAAAAGCAGAGCATAATCTTGCAAGTGGGATCCAGCTATAAATCCATTCAGCTCAGGTAACCCAATCTGTTCAGTCTCCAAATGAAAATGTTCCTAAGTATCTGGATAAATCATCTTGGCTGCCTCATCCTTCAAACTTAAAAGACTACTCTCTCAAAACCACACAATGATGTTCTACTACTGTTCAAGAACAAAGATGCAAAGTGCATCAGCCCCTTGGAAACATGCCCAACTGGTTATGGTCAGGCAAAAGGTCAAGCAAATTTATGGTTCTGAACAGTGATATTTACTGTAACCCATCTTAATTCACCAAGACAAAATATCTACATGCTTACACCTCCAATCAATTCAGATCATAAGCTCTTCATATTATAAGTTAGAAATACTGGTCAGATAACCCACTCTGTTCAGATGGTCTCCAATTGAGGGTATTCCCTAGTATATAGATGTTATTCTCAAGTCTCCTTAGTCACCTCATTCATCAAAATTAAAAAAACCAACCCTCTTGACACCTGGATATGATGCTCCACCACTATTTCTGCTCATGAACAGAGATGCACAGTGCATTAGCCCCTAGGGGACATGCCTAATTGGTTAAGGTCAGACAACAGACAAGTCAATCTGTGGTACTGAATAGTATATTTACTGAAGTCTGTCTTCATTCCCCAAGATAAAATATGTGTGTGTTAATAAGCCCAATCATTTATAATCAGAAGCCATACCAGATGTCTGGTGGTTATCATTGGGGATCAAGTGAAAGAAAGTTTCCTCAATATTCCAGCACCCTCCTCAGTATTCCAGCTGTTTTTAATAATGCTGTCATCTGGATGGTCTTGACTCTTCTCTGATTTCCACTTGTTTCAGCTTTTATCCTACCCTCTTCAGAACTTCTTCTAGTAGCTTATGGCCACATCACATTGAGACACCAGTTCCCATATGATACCAGTTAAACAATGTCGAGCCTGGTCTGTACCTAGGTGAGTGACTGCTTGGGAATACCAGATGCTATAAGCTTGGATATGCAGGTTAAGTAATAGATAATAGCTCGGAATTGTTAATTGGAGAGCTGAGTTCCAATTCCTATTGGGGTTGTTATATTCACTTATGTGCAAATACCCTTGAATCCACTTCTTCTCCCCCCAACAAGCAATGGTTTAATTAGTAAGATATGTATCACTAAAATCATCATTACCAAAAAAAAATTATTACAATCTAGAAATATTTTCTGGCTTTATTTAAACCTATAAAAAGAGATGATAAGCTGTAGAAAATGAAGCAATCAAATTTACTCAATGAACTGCTCAGAGTACACTGATAATGACTGGCATTACTGTCATTTTATTACTATCTATATTAATATGTTGAAATTTGTGTGCATGTTTAGAAATCATGATAAAATAGAATGTTCCAAGAGCCCCCAGTATTTTACAAGATCCCAAATATAAGAGAATGCTGAAAAGTTCTTGAATTGACACACTCTCTAAAATCTGATCAAATTTTTATTTATTTTTTTTAAGACATCTTAGTCAGAGCAAAACAATTACAACATCCTCTTGAATTAACATGAGCTTTATGAGGTTGACTTTGGAGGTCATCATAGGAAATCAAACAGCACAGCATGTCCTACAGGACCATAGTCTAGCAGATTAAAGTATCAATTCATGGGCTTGATGAAAGTAATTCTGGGTTCAATTCCTGTCCAGGTAGTATAGAATCAGAGAAAACAGAGCAAGTGATAACTGAGCAGTACTAAAAAAACAACTAGACAAGATATCCCAAGACATGGACAGTGGGACAAGAACAATCTATTGCCTACAGATTAAAGAAAGGGTTCAGTTCAAAATTTCCTGAAGGTTACATCGATCAATAGACACCTGAAGAAGGCCAGAGGGCACAACAGCTGAAATGTCATGATAATAATAATAAAGATGAGGACATTAGTCTGAATGTAAATAATGTAAATAACATACAAAACCTCTATGTGTGGCATTTACTATTGTCTATCTTCACTCAAGGTCACCAAAGGTTATTAAAGAGTGCAAAATGTCATTTCTTCCCAAATGGACCAATTTCTAGGGTGAGAGATATTGAGTGTGCAATGAAATGTTTATTTTATCCTCACAAATGATAGGGCGGATAAGGTCAGAGTTAATCTCCAAAGTTAATTTGTGACCTTTAATTTGTATTGCATCCAAACAGTTTTATTCTTGAGGGTAAGCTTGTACATGGAGGAAGACTTGTACATGGAGGTAACTTGAACAGAAAAAATATGATGCAACAGTTGATCCTGACTTATAAATCAGTCTTTGAAAAAAAAAAAAAAAAGGTAAAAGACTAAAAACTTGATATTTTCTGTTTGCAAAATATCATGCAACCCTGGAAATTTTTAAAGCATTAGGAGCAAACTTGATTATTTCACTGTTTTGGATATGCAACTAGAGTCTCTTATTCATCTTTGAGGAGATTGTTCAGCACTCACTACCATATGGGAGGACTGATATTATGTAAGAATTTGGTTCTCTTTTCTTTGTTTCTAGTGAAATTTTCCTATTTATTAATACTTTGCTTAGCTTTTGGAAGGCATCTTTCACTATCCCAATCCTCCTTCAGATTTCAGTGTTGCACTTTCTGTTCTTCATTAAAACACTTCCCAGATATTTAAATCATTGTACTTGTTTGATTTCAGCATATCCCATTTGTAATTTGCATGTTGGGTTGTTCTTTCTTCTGACAACCATGCATTCTTACTTCTTTCAATTGATGTTTAGTCCTTTCTTCTTGCTTTCTTTCACTACCATCTGTAGGAGTTCATGTAGTTTCCTTTCTCTGTCTGCTATCAATACTATGTCATCTGCATATCTTATGTCGTTAAGATTGTGGCCACCAATAATGAATCTTAATTCTCTCATGATTGCTGCAATGTAAAGGTTAAATGAGCCTGGTGAGAGTCAGAAGAGAAGATACATTCTTGTCTTACACCCCTTTCTATTTTCATATATTTACTGAATTCATTTTCTATCCTATGGAGGCAGTTTGTTGCCAGTATAAGTCTTGGATTATTCTAATATTGTTCCAAAATATGTCAAGGTTACATAGCAGTTCAAACAGTTCTTTGTGACATATTTTGCATAATCTATAAAACATAGGTACATATCCATCTGCATTTTTATTGCTCTTTCTGATATCATTCTGAACATAAATATTGTATTGCTTTATCTCAGCATGTTTAATGAATCTTTATTGTCTTATTTCTGATTTGATTCTGTTGCATGCTTTATTGATCAGAACTTGGATGATGAGTTTTGCTATGTGACTCATTTGGCTGATTGTCCAATGGAGTTCACATTCATTTGCACCTAGCTTCTTAAGTAGTGGTATGAAAATGGATCTACTTAGGTCTCTTCCAGTATATCACCACTGTTGTATATTTCATTTATTATATCTGTAATCTTGTCAATGCCAAAATAATCGAAGGCTGCTGGCATCTCTATTACAATTTTGTTTGGTCCTGCTGCTTTGTTTCTTTTCAATTTGACCAGTGCTGATTTCACTTCATATTTTAATATTTTAGGTCGTTCGATATTTCTGTGAATTGCTGGTTGTTCTCTTTCATCATGTAAGTGTTCTCCAGTATATTCATTTCATCTCTGAAGTATTTCTTATTTCTCTTCAGGCCTCCCGTGACAATTGTAATTTCTTTAGATTTGCATTTGAGCCTTAGCATTGTATAGAATACAGTAAAACTTTTCAATTTCTTCTTCTATTATTTGTGCTATCGGTATATCTATTATATATGCACCTGTCAGTCATGTCTTCCTTTACTGGGCATGGGATTAATTCCAAGGAGTTTGACCCCACTTTATATGGTTTTTGTAAATAGTTGCTGTATGATGGTCAGATGACACTTGTTCCACATGTTGCTCCTTACTGAGCAAAGAGTTAATTCCAATACTTAACCCATATCATGTTTTTATCTTTCAATATATATATATATATATATATATATATATATATATATATATATATGCACACTATGTGTATGTGTGTATAAATATATATATATATTAGCAACCCCTGAAAATTAAGGCCTATTAAAGAGTGGAAGAACTCGACAAGTCAACGGCTAGCTAACTAGAGGTGATGTCTCAATAAATCACTGTGGAGAAGGCAACAAAAAGTATTACTGATAAGTTATACTAACAATTACTGATATAATATGGCTATTGTATGCATAATATTTTATGTTTTATCAAGTTCCTTTTAAAAATATTGCATTTTACATATGCACTCCTCTTAGTGGATACTTTTAATAATTTAAATACATGGTAAGTTAATAAAATGTTTATTGTATGAGGAGTAATGAAAAAATCTTGGTCTGATCCAAAATTTCACTAAATGGCCAAATATGCTTCTTTTTTAATCTTTTCTTAGTCAATCTGAGAATTATTCAGCATCCATTTTAACTATTTAGGATAAAAAAAAGACTTAGTTTTAATTTTGTCAATCTGCAATGAATATTGACTACTGGTCAGTTAGTGAGCCTGTATTTTTCTTTCAGTTATGTCCAACGGTCATAGCTAAATGTATCCGAAACATAATAATTAGCAATATTTCTGTTTATTTACTCCCACTAAATATCACTCTTGAATATATTGTTTGCTAAATCAGACCAAGAAGAAAGCTGTTTTGTTGGCTATGCATTTTGCCTTTTAAATTTGTCTGTATCTTTTGTTCTGACCTGAGGATGCCTATCCAGTGAAGGCAAAATGCATAGTCAACAAGACAGCTTTCCACACACACACACACACACAGCTGAAATGATGATCGCTCTTCCTGTTGTGATCTTCTGATTCAGTTTTCCTTTCTACTGTTACCTCCTTTTTAAACTTATTCACCATTCTCAGGATGGCTATTGAATGGACTTTGAAGATGGAAGCCAGAGTATGAATGTTGGTATCATTACTGAAGGCCTGAATGATCTTTTTCCTCTCACCATTGCTCAGTTAGGAATACAATGAGGCTGAAGCAAAATGATTTTAACCTGTTCTCTTTCTAGCTGAATATCTCAAAGGGCTTTTCCTTGATTCTTATGACAAATGGCTAAACGTTGTATCTGAAAACCTGAAAAAATTTAAGTAAATTCTCTGTGTCAAACTAAGCTAAGGAATCAAACATGTATCCTATACAGAACTGTCAGAAGGTCGATGGAGAATTGTGTTTAAAAACAGTAAAATCAATCTTGCTAACTGAACGCTCCTCTGTGGCCCAATCAGTTAAGGCATGTCAGGCTATATGATGGTTCCGTGTAGGATGCAGGTTCAATTCATGTTTTCTATGAAAATTTCTCAGACATTCAGGCCAGTAAATGTTGTTAATACTGTTTATTATAAACAGAGCATTTACTTAAATATTTGTATCTATAAAAAGAATGTATAAACATAAAAAAATGTCTTAAATAATTCTCGGACTTTGTCCATTTCATAATGTATGACATCATTTGTTTACATTTGGATGCACATCATGCAGATATGAATGAATGAGAGAAAATCATGGAGAATTGTGTTTTAAAACAGTAAAATCGACCTTGCTAATCAAATGCTCCTCTAAAGCCTAATCGGTTAAGGCACGTCAGGCTATATAACAGTTCCGTATCAGATATAGTTTCAATTCCTGTCTGAGGACGCATATTTTCTATGAAAATTTCTCGAACATTCAGGCCGGTAAATGTTGTTAATACTGTTTATTATAAACAGAGCATTTATTTAAATATTTGTATCTATAAAAAGAACGCATAAACATAAAAAAATGTCTTATATATATATATATATATATATATATTGATCATTTGGAATTGCAAGTTAATACAATAGAATGTTATTAATTCTTCAAAAAAGTTCACATTCACTTTCAGTAAATGATTAGTTAATTAATAAACAAAGACAACAATGAACTCTCCTGTTATTTAAAACCACCTCCTTTGGCAAGATTCAGTAGATGGAATCCATAATCAGTGAAGCCATGATTCAGTAATCTAAGTTAATCAAAGATAATTCCTCTACTGAATGGACATCTTGCTTGCAGCGTTTTCTCTGCAGTAGTCAGATAAGAAGTTTAGATGCTGCATCCATGCCAATGGTATGATTTTGTCCCATTATCAGAGTGAGTCAGTGGAGTGCTAAACTGGACAAACTCACATGATCTGATTCTTAGTTACATTTCAATATGCAAAATTACTTAATCAACATATCTCCTGTCTAAGTATAATTTGTTAGGTAGAATGGTGCCAGTAGGAAGAACTAGTGAGTTGACTGCAAACTCTGATTTTGACAAGCTACAGAAAAGAACATAATCCAGATGAGTTGCAGGAGATTCGGATGTCATCTTTAGACCATCATTGAAGCCAATGGTGATTTTATTGAATAAATTTACTCTTAAGTATTTCAGGATATTTTTGCATAGTTTTAGTAAATATATCTGTTAAAATGAGGTTATTTTCATTTTTTTGTAATTTAGACAACAATTTATTCATCGCACCTTGAGGACACCTATTTTTCTGACAAGATTTCTCAAATATTCATGCTGGTAGATATAGTTGGATAAAAAATACTGTTTAATAAAAAAAACAGAGCTTCTACTTGAATATGAGTAACCATCAAAAAATAATGTTTAAACAGAATAAATTAAAAATAACAATATGTCAGATTTAATCCATTTTCTAAAAATAAATTGTTTTTATGTTAGGACACGCTACAAAGCAGATATAGATGTTTCAAGAATCAGCAGAGAAGTGTGTGTTTAAAAGGCATTATTTGGGTTTTGCTTGACCAGAAGTCCTATGTGGCTGAGCGGTCAAGCACGTTAAATTCAATGACAGTTCAAAATAAGGGACGCAGGTTCAAATCCTGCTGAAAAATGCATATTTTTCTGACAAGATTTCTTGAATATTTAGGCCGGTAGATATAGTTGGATAAAAAAATACCGTTCAATTAAAAAAAAACAGAACTTCTACTCGAATATGATTATGCATAAAAAATATTGTTTAAACAAAATAAATTAAAAATAAGTGATCAGTATCAGAGATAGAATATAGATATAGATATTGAAATTAGAACTGTATGGTAACTGGTATCATCATACCTTAAGTAATCATCAGATCCTGTATTACTCCTTTTTGTTTAGAGCTCTCTCTCCATATAGGCCAAGGCTTATCAGAAGTGGAGTAAACTTGGTAAAGTTTTTTTCCAGTTTTTCTTTAAATGTAATACTTATTTATACTCCTGACTTAGATTTTATTTATTTCTGTTTATTATTTTAGTTTAGTTTAGTTTTGTATACTTTCTTAATTTCTAATACTGGATATTTGCTTAAAAAGTAAGTTTATTAGTTTTTGGTTATGGGACATTAGTTGTTTAATCTTTGGAGTTGTGATGTGGTTGCCGTTAGCTTTATATCAATAATAACCCGCAGCCTAAAACTAATAAACTTTCTTTTAAAGTTAATACCTAACATTAGGCACAGCGGAGTAATGGATTGCAGCACGGATTGAGGAATCAGAGAGCCAACTTCGAATTCCAATCAAATCTATTACATTCACTTATGTCATAATACTCTTGGGAAAGGCATGAATCCTCTTCTTCTCCCCCCCCCCACCAGCTATGGGTAAATAGCAGGACAGATCCAGTTCTATAGCCTTGGATGGCAACTGGTCTACCACAGAAAGAAATGACAACCAACTGGGGAGAAAAATCTGCCTCCTCAGTCATGTATCAAAAGATACATGATCGCCTAAGCATGTATCATGCATAGCACATAACTGACTGACCTAACATTAAAATTGAAGAAAGTATGCCAAAATTAAAATACTAAATGAAAATAGAATATAATTGTGAATTTGGGTGAATGAAGAGCAGAGTGGAGGCAAAGAGTGATGGTAAAGGAGTTGGACATTAAAGCAACAAAAGACAGAAAGTTGCATATAAAATATAAGATCTAAAAATAACAATGTATAGATAAGTTATAACAATTTTAAAAGAGAGACATGAAATTGTGGATTCTGAAGAGACAGCATATAAAAGAATGTCCTCTTGGGAATTGGCATAACAGAATTTTTTCATCTGATCTCTTTTTATTTGACCATGTGCCATACTAAACCAAGTTTGATAATTATGAAGATAAATAGAGCAAAAGTGACATTAAAAGATTAAAGACAAATATGAAAATTATGTAAATATTTACAAAACCTCACTTATCTATTCGCGTGATAGACTCTGTTTGACATCCAGAGCCATCAGCTGGTTAACGATGTAACTTCCTGGCCATTTTACAGAAAACCTATTGCTGTACAAGCAAACTCAACATTGCCATAGGCTCAACCTCAAGAACATCTGTAGAAAATGGAAACAGAAATCAGAAAAGGAACTGGAGAAAATAAAAGTGATGTAATGGAATAACCAGTCATCCCAATGAATGATTACACTATAGGTAGTAAGTACCTATAAAGTCGATTGTCTATGAGAGACTTGGGGAAGAGTGAGAGAGAGAAGATGCAAGCATGTCCGACCTTCCAATTAGTGGCACTCACTACTAGATTGACCTGTGTGCATAACTGTACCATATTTCATATTGTACTGGTTGCGTACAATAAACCTTTCTTCTATTGTCCACCTGGTGTTAAGTATTTATTCCTTTAGCATGGAATATAACAAAAAGCCAAAGAAAAGGGGGAGATAATAAGAGAAAGTAAAAAGAAAAAGTCTTAATTCATTTTCTCTCCGTATGCAGGCAGTTTGTTTCCACTATAAGTTCTAGATTATTCTAATATCCTTCCCAAATATATCAGGCTTACGTAACAGTTTGAACAGTTCTTTGTGATGTACCTTGTCAAATGCTTTTGCATAACCTTTTTTTTTATTTTTTTTATTTTTTTTTTAAGCAATTTCACCCCAAGCAAGGCGGGAAGCCACTAGGACGCAAGGGGTTACAGAAAATTTAGAGCAAGATCAGATAGGAGTGAGAAGAAAGGATGAGGAGAGAGATAGTGGATAGATCAAGGCAACTGGAGATGTTGATTGACATTACATTTGAATAGTTGGAGATTATATAAAATATAAAATATAGGTATGCATAAACGTTTATATGTCAGAATAATGGTGGGTAATTGAATGACAAATGGAAAAAATTCCTGTGTGATGTATTTTGTCCTTCAAAAAGACTTCTTCAGACTGAATGATGTTTCTATTGATGGAATCATCTAGATGGTAAGGGGTGGAAATAAAAATATAAGAAAATGTCTGCCATAATTAGGTACTGTCCACTTTCATAGAACATTCCACCTTTCTTAACAAAACTACTGCTACTACAATGTGGAATATTTAAAGACAACAACGGCAAAAACAAAAGTGGTAAGAAGCTGAACAATGTCAGCTAGTCTGTACGTCTTGATACTTTGTAATCCAAACATTTAATTTTAAACTAGTGTTCCTGTATCTTCAGCTTTTCTTTTGATGCTTAAATATGGCTGATGTTTATAATTTTCTTCCATCCCTCTATGTATAATTCTATTAATAAAAATTTTATTTATAGATCGTATCAGTTATTAGGGACATGTGATTACATATACTTTAATGTTTAAAAAAATTTATTTAGTATTATTATTGTTTAGGTAATAAGCATTATAACTGTTATAATTTTGACTAATCCTCATCACCAAAATGTTGTAACCTAGGGAAGGTTATGGAACAGAATAATCACACAAAGGTTGGTAATGAATGATAATACTTAGGAAAAGAACAACACATATAAGATTTGCCAGTGGCATGTAGAATAATTAGGCAACAGCTAGAAGTGAGTCAAGTGAATTCCACAATGAATCTTCAACTGCAGACCAACATACAGTAATTACTACTGTATTTATATGAATGGGGACATACCCATTATTGTCCGTAGGTAGGTATGCTACAACAATAACATAGCACAAATAGCTATATTGTGAAAAAGGAATTTTTGACTATATATGCATTTTTTACACATTTATGGTTATTTTTTAACTTTTATCAAAAACGACACTCTTGTACATGTAGTTATGGATAATATTATACATTAAGTACTAATTTTTTTAATTATTTATAATATAAATAGCTATCTGATGATGTGCTAAAATTTTGGAATAATGCAATAATAAAAATTTAAATTTCATCTCTCTGATAGATGTCGCGATTTATTAGTCTAAAGAAGTTCTTTTGAAATATGAAATGTGTAACATATGAAATGTGAAATATGAAATATGAAATGAATAAATAAATATGAAATATGAAATATGAAATGAAATATGAAATGTGTAACAGAATTTTTTTTTCATTTCGTCATTCTATTCAACAGCACTATTCTGTTAAATGAATTAAAGCATTTGCTTTGTGATGTAATCTTAGGTGCCTAATAAAAGGAATGGTATATTTTTTTCTTGACAAAATTCTCAGACCTCCATCATTTCTGAGCTTATTATAACACCCCCTCCCACTATTAATTTAACACTTTCCCCCAGAGCTCAAACCAGAAACAATGGATTATTATACCAAATTCAAGTTTGTGTTTGCATGCTTTTTAAGATTGTTTGAATAAGTTTTATAAACAAGTTGTTTTACTTTTTTCGTTTGACACCAACCTCATTCCCAGGATTTCTTGCACTTTCTGATAAAATGATCTTGATAAATGCACTTTTGATTTTTATGTGCGTTAAGCAAGTCAATTTTTAACTGATGTGAGCTTTTTTGCAAGCTAATTAAGTTGTGTTAGGTCATGTAATGCTTCCTTATCAGAAAATGCAAAAAGTCCTAGGTTTGGTGTTTGAATCAGTAAGTTATGTGCCATGTGTGAGACACGCTTAGGCAATCATGTATCTTTTGATACATGACTGACGAGGCAGATTTTCTTCCTGCAGTAGGTTGCCATTTCTTTCTGTAGTAGACCAGTTGCCTTCCAAGGCTATAGAACCTGGTCTGTGCTGTTATTTGCCCATAGTTGGGAGGAGAAGAAGCGGATCATACCTTTCCCAAGGGTATTAGCACGTAAGTGTATATAATGGATTTGACTGGAATTCAGCTCTCCGATTCCTCAGTCCAAGCCGCTATCCTTTACTCCACCGTGCCTCCATGTTAGAATAGTGCATCTAAAAATTTTTGACCATCTAGATGATTTCCTGAACACCCCCTTTTATCAAGACCTTACCACTAATTGTATATTGAGAAAAATTATAACACTTCACTTATTAAGACTCTTCTCTTGTATTAGGCGCATAAAAGTATATTTGAGAATATCAAAATCATCTGTCTATATTCATTAGCTTTCGTTAAACTTCTCAAATATAAACCCTCTAATAGCTCTTTTTACTCAGTAACACTTGTATAGTTCCTTATCACTGGTAATCCATAACTTTCTATGCATGTCTATATTAAAGTCATTTACTATGCATGGCAAATGTTCAGATGAGCTCTATTCTTTAGTCACACCTGATCAGATCTTTACAGCTGGGATGGCTTACAGTCATATCATATTCAAACATAGGTTCTTGTGTGATCATTGAAGTTAAGCAACATCAAAACTGGTCACTACCTAAATGTGTGGAAATACCAGGTTCTGTAAGCTTGGATCTGCGGGTGGTGTAATGAATAATAGCTTGAAATTGGAAATCAGGGCTAGGTCCCAATTATATTCAGGCTTGTTATATTCACTTATGTACAAATACCCTTGGGAAAGGCATGAATCCACCTCTTCTCTCCCCAGCTATGGGTTAATTAGTAGTATTCGTATCAGTAAATCATTATTATTGCCAAAGAAATTCTTACAATCTAAAAATATTTTCTGGATTTAAGGAACCTGTAAAATGTTGAAAAGCCTTGAAAACAAATCAATCTTAATATGTTCTGAAGTGTTTTTTTTTTCTTTTTATAGGTCATTGTTCTGTTAAAACATGAATCTTCTACTAAGTCTCAGAATTGTAATTAGTCCTGTGACCTATTAGGCTCATTGGGTCACCACATGTACTGCAGTCATAGTATTAATGGTGTGACTAGAACAAGATAACCTGTTGGAGTTCATCCCTCTTCAGGCTGGTTTTGAAATCAGACTTTACCTTCTTGTAGACTGGTTGACACCTCAAGGCAAGAGTACCCAGTCATCCTTACTATTTAACTCAAAGCTGGACAGAGAAGAGATGGATTCAGACTTTTCCCAAAGGTATTTGTGCAAAATTAAATGCAACGGCCTCAGAATTTGAACTCAGCTTGCTGATTTCTCTGAGGGTAGAAGACTTTTTCAAAGAATGAACTGATATTTTTATTACCGATATTCCCTTAATCCTAGTGAGATTCCTGATATCTTCTGCACTAAAGCAACCCTTTAAAATATTAAAATGACATGTCCACCATCAGGCATCACTGCTGGGATATTTTTACATCTTGTAATGTGTTCTTTTGTTTTTAAACATAGCATTGATGATTTTGTTGAAACAGTTTGTGTTTCATTTAATTAAATAACTGTCTTCCAGTAATTATTCATTTGACCTAAAAAAATTTCAGAAATACTAGATGAGTTTTTTTTTATTTTCTTCGGTAGTAGCTTTTTTTTATTCAAGTTGATTGTAAAATCCTTATTGGTTCACTCTTCTCTTCTATGAATTTTTAGAACATGTACCATTGATTCCACTTCACCAATATATTCATCTTTGAGACATTCTCAGTGAAGAAGGCACAACAAAAGTAAAAAAAACAGATAGTCTTAAAGTAAATAATATTGAATATTTGGTTGCATAACCTTTGCTTGCAATAACTTATTAATTGCTTCTAATGCCACAAATGTGAACTTCTTTTTGGTTTAAATACCTGTGTTATATTCTCTTTTAATTCAAATTTAGCTTTTGTTTTCATGCATCTATCTAAACCTTCTGAGAAGACTTCTGGAAAACTCTTTTTTTTTTAGCATTTCACCCCCAAGCAAGGCAGGAGTGCCACTAGCATGCAAGGGGTTACAGAGAGTGAGAGCAAGAGTAAAGAGAGGTTTTTGAGGAAAGAATATAGAGGAAGACAAGGATTAGGATCAAGACATCAGAAGATGTCGATTGACATTACATTTGAATATTTGAAAATTATAGCTATCAGGGAAGCTAGTAGGAGGAAGGGAGTTCCACTGTCAAGAAGTATCAGAGAAGAAGCTTTTAGAGTAGAAGAGGTGGTTACATTTAACTGTTTCAACAGTGAAAAGGTGGAACCGAGATACCAACCTAGTAGCCCGCTTAAATTCATGCAGTTGGGGAACCTGTGAAAGTAGCTCATCAGAGCAGTTGCCATGAATATATTTGTAGAAAAGACAGAGGGAAGCCAGCATGTCTGTGAGAAAGTGACTGTAGACAAGATGCTAGATCAGGACCTATCACATTTCTTTCTTTAAGTTTTTGGGTGCCATATTAGCACTAGAGGTAACAATATTTATTTTGTCACAGAATGAATTAATTGGGATTAAGTCAAATAATGCAATCCAATCTGTTCCAAATAAATTAACTGTATTCTTTATTACAAGCATAACCACTTTTTTAGTTTTACCAATAAAAGAAATGTTGCAGGTGAATTTACCCATAAAATTCATTTTCTTCCCTGTAACTCCATGAGCAATTTTACCAGAAGTTAATAAACTGGGTTTACCCATTTTTTCTATGTCTATTTATTGATAATAGTGATATCAAACTCTGTATCTAGTTGTAGTTTTATTTTAACATTATTAATTTTATTTTAATAAAAATATTTCCTCTTTTGAGATGTTTCTAGCTTAGTTAAAGACATGTTCATTGAATTTTTGTTGTTAGTTTTGCATTTATGTTTTTTGACTTTACACAATGTATTTATCATGTTTACATATGTTCTATTTTTTTTCCATTTTTTTGTATTTGCAATGAGTACTTCTGTGTTCGATCTTTCCACATTCATAGCATTTTCTGTTCTTGAAAAAAAAAATTACTTTTGAAATGTTTACCTCCAGAACCGTGGCAAACATTAGGTATTGAAAAAGGTCTATAATCTGTTTTTTGTTCAATGGTCTGGCATTATGTATGTGTGAAATATCTCTTTTCTCAATCCTTACAGTATCAAGTTTAAGATTAACAATGTGCTGACACTCTTTGGCTATTTTCTGGAGAGTTAACTTGGGATTCATCTCTAATTTAGCAAGTATCCTGGATCTTATTTTCACATCCTTATTAGCAGTTAAGCCCTTTACAAATATTAGGCATTTGAGTAAATCTGGTGTTAATTTATTTCATTTAAATTTTACACAAGCCAAATTAAATTTCAAGATTTAAAACTGAAAAAAAATTAAGCATAAAAGAAGAAAAAAAAATATCACTAACAATCATGAGTTCTTCTAACCACAGACTCACAGTAATTGCACAAGTAGAAAAAAAATGTGCCTTTCACCTGTTTTGTTATTAGGTTAGTGTGTTAAAATTATTTCCAAATATACACCTTCCATTTAAAATGAGGTGGTTAACTGCAGAAAACAAAATTTCAAGACTGAGAATCAAGCAATACCAATGCAAAAAAGCAAAATCTTCAGCTAAAGATCAAAGCTGGTTTTGACATAAAAAATCATTCTTCTCCACTTCTTATTCCTCAAATCTTTTTTTGCAATTTCTGCGCTCAGTTGATGCCTGTCCAATCTAGGCATAGCTGGTTGACCATATATTTAAATGTCAGTGCAGCTACTAATATCAAGCACACGTTAACCCACTAATGCACTTGGCTTCTTTGATGGTCTGATGTGGCACTGAGTGTAAAGTTTATTCTAGCATCATCTGGAAATGTGAATCCAGTACATATTGGGTCAATACAGATCAGCTCTTCTTAGATCAAGGTTCCTGGTAGATATTAAATTCAATTCAGACTATCTGACATTAATCTCATACTGCACTAACCACAATAGAGATTATAAATTCAAATACGACGTAACTATAATCAGATCTTATTTTTAAGAAATTTAGAAGCTACTGCTGGTATGTTCTATGACCATTAGTTGCTCTACCACCAAGATTTTGTGCCAGACTTGGTCAGCTTAAGTAAAAGCCTACATATCAACAGGGTGTCTCTCATAGAGCTCTAGACAGAAAACTAGTCTATTGCAAGTGAGTTCTATTCTCACTAAGAACCAGGCTTTGGACCAGACAAAGGCAAATCAAGCAAATGCATACATACTAACAAGAGACATGTCATACAGTTCTAATTAGTAATCTAGTATAACCAACAATTGCTAATGATTTCCAGATTTATCAAGTACTTTAATCCTGGGTATGATGATAAACTACATCTGGCAGCAAGGCCACTGATCAGGAGATTAGAGGTTTTGAGTAGTGTGGACCAACCTCTTAATTATTTTTGTTTCCAGGTTCACACTGACTCAGAGTGGTAGCACCTGTTAGTGTCTTATCTATGGGCAAATAGCGAACCCCCACACACAAACAAAACACTATGAAAGTATAAAAATATATTTTTTATAGTAAAATGACCAACAATATCTGTAGTTGAAAACATGCAATTGCATTCAAAATCTATTTGGTTGAAGCCATAGAATTGTATTTAAAATATTTATATTTTAGCATTAAATAACCCATAGAGGTGTTGATATGCAGTGAAATTAAATCAACCAAACCAAACATGTACCTCATGATTACAGTTCTTTTGTTGACATAGAAACTCTTTTAGAAGTAAAAATATAGTTAAAATTAGTTTAACAAATACAAGATCAGACAAAATTTCTAGTTTTGCCTGAGCTTCCTATCGGACTTTCTTCTCTTATGAGAATTATAGCTATCTCATATATCAGTCAACCCCTGAGCCATTTTCCAAAAGTGCTTCTTTCCTAATGCAAACTTAACAGCTCATTAATCAAATGATAAGCTATTGCCAACTTAAACAAGACTTCCAACTCCCCCATCCACTTCAAGCTTCTCTTTGCAATTGCAGGTTCTTTTTTTATTGTATGGTATTTTATATATATATATATATATATATATAATCCCATGGAATAATTATTTCTTTTATCAACAAAAGCCACTTGTGCTCGATAGAGCCCATAAACAAAGGAAGTCACGTAAATAATCTCTGCTGAAGTCAGCACTGAAACAGCAGTAGAGATGTTGTATTTACTGCTGAAGCATTTTGGCTTTCATCTTCAGATCATAAGATGCAAAGAAGACAACATTCACAGGACAGAAATGCCTGCGGGAAAAAGAACTCTTAAGTAAGGTTGAACAGTCATCAATTATGATTGGAACTCATTGATTTTTCACACTGTAGTATCTGATGACTCATTAGGGATCAAGTGACAACAAACCACTTCAATAATATAGATTATTCTTTTCCTTTCACCAATTCCTATTAAATTTTATTAAAGGTGTTGTTCTTTTTGTTAATGTCTAAATCGTTTTACAGTGCTGATTAATTCATCTATTTGCTTTTTATGGCTTGTCAACCCTTTTTTCAGTACTTTAAAGCCAAAACCTATTTTGAATTATTAGAGGTTGCTTGCAGTACCTGGTGTTACCATGCAGTCCCCCATCTAAGTACTTACTGGGTGCAACACTGCTTAACTTCAGTGATCAAAAGAGAACTGGTCATTTTAAAAATTCCTGTGGAATGGTTCCCATAATGATCAGTACTGCTGTCAGTTGTCACCTTCAGAAATTCCACAAGACAGGATGTACAGGTGGCATATTGGATAATAATGGATAGCAACTCAGACAAAAATAAAAATCAGTAACCTGAGTTCAAATTCTTGTTGACTTTGTTGCCTTCTCTTTTGCACAAATACCAACTAACTGCTTTTCTCTGATTCTTTTGATTATGCCATTTGTAATGGTAAATTCTCCAGACGTTCTTTCTTCATTTTGCATCCAAAAATTTCCGCTGATTCTTTATGACTTTTAGCAGCAATTTCTTTGTTTCTTATTGTTCTTAAAGCTACTTTGTTTCTTACATAAGCTATCTAAAAGTTAATGGTATAACTGAGGTTCTTACATAAATTCATTTGTTTTTATAATTTATTTTAATATTTATTATTTATTAATAGTTCTGATGAATCATGATACAATGCATTCCTCTTCATAGTTTATGATCTCCTGCCAATAACTGTTCAATGGCTTGATAATAAAAATCACTAGGTTTTGATTAGAAAAATTCATTAGGCCATGTTTTAAGCTCCATATCATTGTTGAATGAAACACCCCTCAAATTGTTAAAAAGCAACTGAAAAGGTTTTAGTTTGAAAGGGTAAAATCAGGAGAATATGGTTTGTGTCACAGAACTTCCCAAACAAGTTCTTTCCTGTCCTGGGTATGACAATAAACTGCATCAGCATCCTGGGTAAGACCATAAACTATGTCCAACAGCAAGGCCTCTGATCAGGAAGTTTTGAGGAGTGTGGAACCACCTCTTAATTGCTGGTTTTCCCAGGTCCATCCCAACCCAGTGTGGTAGCACCTGTTAGGGTCCCAGCTATGAGCAAATGGTTAGCCCCCAAACTGGGGTTAAATGTGTAAAAATAGATTTTAATATCAGCAATACATTTTTGTAAAAAAATTATTACCAGCAATTAATTTTTGAAGAAAAAATTATTACCAGCAATACTTCTTTGGAAAAAATATTACTAGCAATCCATTTTTGAAAAAAAAATATTACCAGTAATAAATTTTTGGAAAAAAAAAATTGCCAGTAATACATTTTTGGAAAAAAATATTACCAGAAATACTTTTTGAAAAAAAAGAATATTACTAGCAATAAAAATCTTGTCAGCATTACGTAACCCATTGAAGTTGATATGCCATAAAACAAACCAAACCAAGCTCTTTGTTTTGTGATGTCAATGAATATTTGTTGCCACTTTCACAATGCTCATTGTAGTAGAGACTTTGTAATCGCAGATGCAACTAGAGTAATGCTGTTGAACAATGCTGGTGTCAGGCACCTTCGAATATTATTCACACTAATAGTACTTGCTCGATAATACTCGCTCAAATAGTAATCTGTATAGTGATCCAAATAAAGAAATAGTATAGTGAATAGAATAGAAAATAGCAGTCTGTATAGTAATAGCGGATAGAGTAGAAATAACGATCAGTTATACATCATGCATTTCTCCCATGGTCGCATGATAGATTTAATTCAATAATGTAATCACCAGTGTTTGCTCACTGGCAATCTATGTTCAAACTCAAGTGTCAGTAGCAACACTTTATTCCTATATAACACTTTGTATCCATGAGTAGGCTGGTGTTGAGCAAATTGGTGGAAATGGAGGAGAGCTGGAATTTGTTTCTCTTGGTCAATGCATGTGACATTTATGCGCCATGTTTCTGGACCTCACCTATAGAGTGAAGTTGATGAGCGACAGTAATATGAGAGCTTGCTATCTTCTGAGCCAATTCCCTAATGGTCTGGTGCAGTTCTTCTTTAATTAGCATGTGCAATTGGTTCTCATCAAATGGAACAGGTCAGCCAGGTGTGTGCGTTTGAACTTCCTCTCCTTGAAACAGGAAAACCATTTGTGCCATTCTGTCAGTAATGAAGTCATCTCCGTATGCAGCACAAATATCTCAAGCAGTTTTGTGACCTTGATTAAAAGCAAAGAGAAGATGACATTGAACATTCTCATTCTTGTCTACTTGGCAATTCCATCACAAAGGGAAGTCTAATCTGAAATAAAATTTCAATAATGTTAGATAACATTTTCACAAGATGACCAGTATCAAAAAAATGCTATGAAAGATTATTCTTTGAAATCATTTGCAGACCATCAGGAAAAAAACAAATGAATATATTTAACAGCCTAATATGTCTCTGTTGTTTCAAGTTTTTTCTTCATTTGTGGTGAAAATATCCAACATCCACTGTAAGGTCAATGGGCATGTAGCTCAATGAGGTAGTCTGGGCTCCATAACTATGTACACAGCTGGTGTGGTGACAGCAGAGCATCACTGAGCAGAAGTCAACTGCTGTGTCAGAGGGTTCCTCATAAGGGAACTTTCAAGATAGATGGCATTGGTCATAGTTTAACTTGGAAAAGGGTGGGTACCATCAGGTGTATGCATGAATGAATAACTCACTGACTTTCAATCCAGGTAGGTAGATGGAATTGGTCAGTGACCTAATGATCACACCCAGTTGCAAGATGTAGATGATATTCTGGATGCAATACTTTAATGAAAATTTGCTTAATACTTGATGTTTGAATAATGCAGAGAAAAATAATAACTATTAAAATTAGGCTGGATTACTTCCATTTATTTAGAGGAAATTAGACATTACATCACTGTCCCATTCTCTTTTCTTTGTATGGCCATTTTTAATCTTTTAAAGCCTTAGTCTCCAAAAAGCATCTTTCGCTATTTATATTAACCTTCTGATTTCTATTATACTTTCCATTGTCTGTTACTTTTTCTTTATGGGCCATGTTCCCTCATGATATAGGCAGTCATGACTCTCCACAACTTCCTGTCCTTTGTAGCTCTTAATAAATTTTGTCATTTCTGTTATTTTCTCTTAAAACCTTGCCTTAAATCTGTTCTGTGAGTATCAGATTCTCCAAGCCCTCCTTCCTCATTATGTGCCTCATGAACCTCAACTTCCTGATGTTAAGTATAAGTTTCCTTTTTGTTTCCATTTTCTTTAAAACTTTGTTGTTGCTCACTTGTTCAGTCAATGGTATCCTCAGCATCCTTCTGTCAAACAATATTTCTGTTGCTTCAAGTCTCTTCTTCATCTTTGAGTAGATTGTCCTTTCCACTCACTGCCATATAGGAGTACAGATATCATGTAACAGTTTAGTACTCTTTTCCTTCTTTCTAGTGAATTTTTTCTATTTCTTAATACTCTGCTTAGCTTTTGGAATGCATCTTTGGCTATCACAATACCTTTTTGGATTTCAGTCTCACACTTTCTGTACTCTGTTAAAACACTTCCCAGATATTTAAGTTTCCACACTTGTTTGATTCTGGTATCTCCTATTTTCAATTTGCACTTTCGGCTCATCCTTTTGCTGACAACCATACATTCTGTCTTCTTGCAGTTGATGTGTAGTCCTTTCTTCTTGCTTTCCTTCACTACCTTCTGTAGGAGTTTTTATAGTTTTCATTCTGTGTCTGCTACTATACGACCCACATTGAATTTCTGCACCTATTTGATTTTTACATCCCCACTGTGTAACTCACACCTTGGACATTTCCTTTTGCTAACAACCATGTATTCTATCTTTTTACAGTTAATGTTAGCCTTTCTTGTTTTTATCAGCTAATCTCCAACCCAGTATCATCTGCATAGCATATGTTATTAAGGTTACATCTGCAAATAATAAATCCTGGTAGGCATTTTAATCTCTTCAGTGTTTACTTTCATCAGACGTAGAAAAAACAATATAGGATAGAAAGCTTATTTATGCAGCAATTACTGATGTCGTTAAATGATCCTGTGATATTTTGGTTTACTAAGTATCAGAAATTATCAAAACTATTTTATTTTTTTACTCCAAAGCTTATTTCATATACACATCAAAAGACAATCTACAGTGTCCAATGAATGCGCAGTGTTTGTTTTTGATTTTGTCAACTTCACAGTATAATAAGTTCAGTTGGGCACTGTCTTTGAGAAAAAGAGCACCATGATGCAATTCACTCTGCCAGAAATTTGAAAACAGCATGCTGTACTGCTCCAAATATGAACATTTCAGAGTGTCTGAGGACAGTGCTGAGAATTTGGAAAGAGTTGGATGAGTCTAATGGTGATTATGAAGTTACAGCGGTGTTTGGAGTGATCACTAGTGATGATGATGTTATGCCTACATTGATCTTCCCACAGAGCCTCAGACTCAACACAAAGGCCTACATCAAGTGCCCTGAGGAGGTAGTGCTGCCCTGAGTCAAGAGAGTGGATGCTGGAAGACTCTATGTCTGACAACAGGACTCTGCACCATGCCACACAAACAGGAGAATCAAGTTATGGCTGTCAGACAATTTCTGTGACCACATCACTCCTTACATCTGGCCACCTAACTCCCCAGATTGCAACCCATTTGATTATTGTGTAGAGTGCAGTTGAGCGGGAGACCAACAAAACTCCTTCTAACACTGAAGATAAAACTAAAGGCAAGGATTATAGCAGCATTCACATGCATCATATACTTTATGTAAATAGAATATAGAATCCAGACAAATTTTGATATATTTGATAAATTGGACAACTTTATTCACTTGCTTACATATTTCAACCCGTTCTGAAAAATCTGGATAAGGGATTTATCTTAAATTCAATGCAGCAAAGCTGGGAGAATATAAAATCAAATTTCAACAAAACAAAAAAACTGAAAAAAGAAAAGAAAATGGCCTAAATGAAAATAACAGCTTTTCTATAAAAGTTGCATGATTCTGTTCTTTCATCCTGACCAAGGAATGTCAGCTTAGCAGAAAAAGTATTAATGATTTAATATTGAGGCATACATAAAGCACACACACACACACACCTCTTTTATTCTGATCTGAGAAAGTCTATCTAACAACGTCAAAATGCATAATCAAGTCAATAAAGTAGTCTTCCAATTTGTCAAATTTAATAGACATCATATACTCTTATAGAAGTTTGGTTAATATCTAATTAAACAAAAATTCAGACTGGCATGTGAAAATGTGGTACTTAAAAAATTGGCATGATGTGTAGAGACAATATTTGTAAAATGATAAAATTGACATAGAACAAAAAATAAAAAATACTTAACAAAGAACTCCCCTTGGTCTTTAACCAAACTTGTATGGATTAAAACCTGCTGGCTAAATACACCTAAATTTTCACTATATATAAGTAGTTGCAACAATATATGTATATATGAGTACCAGGTTGCCAAAATGTTTTTGTGCTGCCTTTTTATTTTGGTTTCATCTTGCATCTTGCCTTCAAAATCAGATCCTCTGCTACAAAATATGATAATTAGATATTGCGATGTTTCCAATTCTGTTCAGGTTTTATTTGTATCAAACAGGATGGGAAACATTATCTTATGAGAGGCTAATTATTACAAAGTTATAATACTTTAAAGTGGGAAGAATCAATCAAAATTTACTTGTACAGTATTTACAGCATGCAAACCAAAGTAATGTAGAGAATATAGAACTGATTTTTAATTTGTTTATTACATTTATTGCTTAGTACACTACTATACTTTAGAAATAAATTAGAAATGGTACAAAAGTGACATTAAAGCTATCTAAAGGTGGTTGACACAAATCCATGACACATTTCGTATGCCTGAAATAGCAGTCAAGTACAACTTCTCATTTAGTAACTAGCTTGGAACTTGGTCATTAAGTCAAGAGTAGCTGAACTTGAAAATAATGGAATTGACATAGCACAAAAAACTCTTTAATAATAACTTATGAAAACTGAAAGTAGTTGGACATTGGACAATTTATATTTAAATATGTGCTGGAAACCAGGAAAACGTGCTGAAATATAGAAAAAATATATAAATCCTTAACAAAAGATTTTTCATTGGTCTTTAACCAAACTTTTGTGTGTGTGTGTGTGTGTGTAATATATTATAATAATATTCTTAATGCAATAATATCAAAATTGCTTGAAAATTTCTCGTATCTCTGAATAGCAGAGTTTAATATTATTGCATTAATAATATTATATTTCAGCTTTTCCACCTTTAGCATTGAGCCCACAGTTTATTTTATATTCTGATGATAATGGTAATAATAGCCATTTCCCTAGAAGAAAACATTTGGCAAACTTTGACCGAGCAGCTTGTATTACTTTCGGTTGAAATTTATAAAGTCTTTCTCTTAAAACAATTTTTAAGTAAAGTAGCTGTTATCACTCTTCCCAGATATGCATTCCTAACCTTTTATTTGAAATAGTGTAGAATGTCAACACCTTGATTATATCATCATTTTCTCTTCAAGTTATATGTGCTATCCATTTTAGTTGTTGCTGCTCTTGATAGTCCTCAAGTGATTTGTTTTCTGTTATTTGGTACCATTCTTTGATTGTGATTCTGTATCACCAGTTCACAATGTCCAGTTATAAAATTTCATAAAATTAAAAAATCCTACCAGGCAGTATTGTATGCAAACTTTGATCTTGATTTTTTTCTTTCTTCAAACTAAATCAAAATAAATAAAATGATTAAAATGAAAAATCAATCAAAATTTACTCGTACAGTATTTACAGCATGCAAACAAAAGTAATGTAGAGAATATAGAACTGATTTTTAATTTACTATTTGGTCCACTACTATACTGTATAAACATTTAGAAATAAATTAGAAAGGTTACAAATGGTGCTGAAGCTAGTTAACACAAGCCCATGACACATTTCGTATGCCTGAAATAGCAGTCAAGTAAAACTTCTCATTTAGCGACCAGCTGGGAATTTTGTCATTAAGGAGGAGTAGCTGTACTTAAAAATGATGAAACTGACATAGCACAAAAAAAAACTCTTCATTCTAAACACACACATATATACATACATACAGTACTGTGCAAAAGTCTTTGACCACTTTAAAGTATTGTAACTTTGTAATAATTACCATCTTATAAGAGAATTTTTCCCATCCTATTTTCTACAGATGAAACTCAGGATCGGAAACATCTCAATACCTAATTATCATATTTTGTATCAGAATTTTTGATTGAGAAGCTCATATACAAATCTACTGTTGTAACTTCATACTAAATATTTGGGTGTATTTGTCTAGCACATTTTAATCCATGCAAGTTTGGTTAAAGACCAAGGGGAATTCTTTGTTACATATTTTAATATCTTTGTACTTTTGGCTTTTATAAGCCATGTTGTCTTATGTTGGCTTTTGAATATTGCTTCTTTCTATCATCAAACAAGAGTTCATGCTATCATATTTTTTCTCAATATAATGGCTCATGAAAGCTGCAAATAATCAGCCACTGCATAATTTCTATTTAAATATGTATGAGAAGCCAGGAAAATGGTTACAAATATAGAAAAATTAAATAAAAACTATCAAACTATGAGAGCTTGTTTTCCTTGAGTCTGCATCCACACAACTTGACCCAGCAACTGAACTTACAATTTTTATGCTACCAAATTCATGAATCCACATTTTAACCTTTTAGGCTATTATCCTGTGAGTTTGGTAGTACATATTCAGTGGAAATGGTTTGAGTAATAACTGAGCAGTACTAAAAAAAGAACAAGACAAGATATCCTAAGACATGAGCAGTGGAATGAGAACAGTCTATCCCTAAAAAAACACCTGAAGAAGGCTGGAGAGTGTAACAGCTGAAATGTTATAACAAGAACATAGATGACATTAGTAACAAGTAACGATAACTCTTCATACTAAAAATCTTAGAAGATTATGCAGTAGAATTTTCCTATTCCTACTTAACCTTACATATTAAGCTCAGCCTCATACTTAAAAAAAAAAACAAGTTAGTTTCAATTCATTGCCATTCAGACCCCAAGGTTTTACCAGCCACAATGAACAGTCTCAGTGAGGCTTCATGTTTTGAACATCACAAGTTTACTCCAGACTTCAAGTGGAAACTGTCCTGGGTAAGACAATAAACTACATCCAACAGCAAGGCCTCTTAATTGCTGGTGTTTCCAGGTCCACCCTGACCTGGGGTGGTAGTACCTGTTAGGGTCCCAGCTATACACAAATAGTTAACCCCCAAACTGGGGTCAAAAGAGTATGAAAGTGTAAAAATAACTTTTAATAACATAAATACATTGTAAAAAAATTATTATGAACAATACAATTTAAAAAAAAAATATTACCAGCAATACAAAAAAAATTTGAAAAAAGAAAAAAATTACCCGAAATACATTTCTGAAGATAAAAATATTACCATTTAAAAAAAAAAATATTACCAGCAATAAAAATTTTACTGGCATTAAATAACCCATTGAGGTTGGTATGCTGTAATACAAACCAAACTAAAGCAAGTGGAAATTATACATACAATCTACTAGTAAGGATGCTGGAAAAATGGTAAATCCATTCTATGACTCCATGAATGGTTGATCCATTCTTTGACTCTATGAAGTATCTGATTACTTCTGCAATTCTTTATCTTTACAAAAATCAGAGGAGACCAAAAATAGAATATTGCTAATATATTGTGTAATGAATGTCATGCTGAATGGGCATGCTACCGTGGGAGTCTCTCAGGGCTCTAACCTTTGACCTATACTGTTTCTGATCTTTATCAACAACCTTCCGATGTCATCAGTTTCCAAGTAGGTATTTATGCAGACGACATAGCTATTTACTTTTGTCTTAGTAGCAAGGCTGACAGAACTGACAAAGTAAACCTGGTAGCTACTTTCTCATAGGATCTCCAATCAGTGGTTAACTGGGGAAAGAAATGTGTTGTAAAACTTTAACACCTCCAAAACCAAACTACTTCCATTTAATCACCACAGAGAACCTTTTCTGCCTGCCATTAGCATGGCTGATGCTAAACTCCAGGAGAGCAACTCTTGGCACCTTCTTTGGCTTATGTTTTTCACTAACATGAAGTTGAAATATATCAACTATATTGAATCAATTGCTACATCTACTGCAAGGAAAGTTGGTTCAGTGTGTTGCACCAGAAAATTTTTCTTGTCAGAATCCATCTTGCATATTAATAAATCTACCATTCATCCATGCATTAAATACTGCTGCCATATCTGGTCTGGTGCTCCTGTTGTATATCTTGATAAAATTGTCTCTAAAGTAATCAATCCTTATATGGTATCTTGACAATTGTTGCTTTCTCACCAATATGACACAGATTCCCTCTGTCTCTTCTACAGATATTTTCATGGCAACTCTTCTGACAAGCTTTTTTCCTTAGTGCCTTGACTGCATTAATCTAAGTGTGCTACTAGATTGGCAACTAGGTCCCACCATTTTCACTTGATCTAGCAAGATGCAACTGCCAATTCTATTGTAATAGTTTCTTTTCTTGCACTTCTCACTGTGGAACTCCCTTGTGATTTCTTGCTTCGCTGCTACCTACAATCTTTAAAAATTTAAATGCAATGCCAATTACCATCTTGTGTCTTCCTAAACCCCGTTCGTTTATTGTCCTCTCATCACTTCTTACTAAAGTCTTCTCATTCTATTTCACTCTTTGTAGCCCTCTGCATCCTAGTGGTATTATTGCCTTGCTTGGGATGAAATGATTAAAAAATATATCTGGGCTGGAGCAACACAGTCCTCATTTTCACTCTACAACCTCTTCCTCACAACACAAGAATCCTTGCTCTTCTATTGATGGTCCCATAGCAAATGTTCAGATAATCTTCATTCTTTAGTTCCCCCAGTTCAGACCTTTACTACTAAGACACACCGTGCTACTTCCATAGAACTAAATCATCCATGTTTCCTCCGTATTCCAAATGTAATGAGAAGGTGCCACTCAGACAGTTTTTTTTCTCATGAACTGCGATTTTGTGGAACAGATTCCTGCATGAGAGCTTACCTGAATACTTCAATCTTGACCTCATCATGTCAAAAGACAATCATTCGCTATCCTACATATAGACACACACACACACACACACACACACATATATATGTATATATTTATATATATATATATATTGATAGATAGATATCTCATAAATCCTTGTAATCTTCACTTCCTACCAACTTTTTTTTTTATATACATTATTCATCATTTCCATTTTGTCTTTGAGCACCAATTGTGAGTGGCACTTAAGTCTTGTATTCAGCAATATTTAGCATAAAATAAAGAAAATATCATACCAGATGCATGCGAATTCCCCTGGGGCATTTCTTTTACTAAATATCATGTCTCTGGGTGATGCTGCAGTGAAATTATATAAAATTTCAGTTCAGTTTTCTAAAGCATGCTTCACTTATGTGCAAATACTCTTAGGGAAAGGTATGAATCTACCTCCTCCCCAGAGCTATGGGTTAAATGGTAGAATTTTTATCTGAAAACAAAAACAAACAACAAAACATTGTTAGTTTCAAAAAAATAATTGTTAATGTAAGACTCCCTCAAAAAAAAAGAATTATTTTTACAATCAATGATGTTGGCTTTAAATAGCCCATGAAAGGTTGATAACTGATAATCAATATTATCCAAAATAGCACATTTGGGGTCACAAAGTGAAATGCTAGGGTTGCAAAAATTCAAACACTTTAATTTCAGTTTATATGATATTTCACAAATGCACAATATTTGACTTAATTTGACAGTAATAAAATGTGTATGTGGCGCCGTTGTGATTATTGCAGTGACAATTTATGTATTTTAAGTGTATTTGGATAATACCTGGGGTTGCAAAAAATCTTGTGATGAAAAATAGGGTCATGAATGAAAAAAGTTTAAGAAACACTGATCCAAAACATGAAGAGTAAAAATTGAAATTGAAGAAATTAGTTAAAAAAGGATAATTTAGTGAAAAAGGCATTAATTTGATTGCCCTATTAAAAAAAAAAAAAATTAAAATTATTTCCTACTTTTCCTTATTGTTTTTAATTCAGATATGTTTTATCAGAAGTTTTAAACTATATTCACAATATAAAGTAGTGAATTAAAAAAAAGGTAGCTAGCCAAAAAAAAAAAAAAAAAAAAACTTTTCTAAAATGGCTATGGAACAAAATTAAAAAATAAAAATCAAACGAGAAAATAAGTTGCCATATTCATAACAAGCCTTAAGAAAGGCAAAGGTCAACCAGGCTTGAGACTATTATCAGTTTATCGGTTCTGCTCCAGCAAGGAAATGAAGAATTAATATGTGCTGGCAAATGAGGTGTGAAAGAGCTAGTTTGTTTTGATTTAATAGCACGGGATGAGAGGGGGTCTCCTCAAGGTGCTACGCTTGGGGCAGTGATCCATTACCTAATAAGCACACCTATTTAATCCCAGTTCACAATAATCAAGCAACCATATCCACCTTTGACTGAGATAGTTTACTAAGGTACACTTTCTGATATTCACAATTATTCTCCTCACAACTCTGCTACCTCTCATGAACTTGCTGTTACTGACCCTTAAAACTGACCCTGCTTGCCAAACACTTCCTCTTTTATCAGTGTAGCTACTCATACATCTACACTTAATTCATCTGTATAAACACATTATATACAAATACTGTGTAGAGATTATTACACTTAGTTGGGTCCCTAAATTGTTCATCCATTTAAAATACTGCATTTATTAGAAAATATATTGTTTAAATACAGAAGGGCGTCATAAAAGTGATTTCTAAGGCTCACACATTTCTGCTTATATGCTTTTCCTATTACCCAGAGGTTGTTGCCAGACAGGAAGAGAAATTAGCTATTCTGATACAGATACCCATTTCCTTTTCATTCAAACTGTGCATGTGTGGACATTTGTGTGTGTATGTACATTTGTGTGTGTGTGTGTGTATTTTGATTCAATAACTAGTTCTGGGTATGACGATAAACTACATCTGGCAGCAAGATCTCTGATCGGGAGATTGGCGTTTTTGAGATGCTGCTGCTGTTTTCAAGTTCACCCTGAACTGGGGTTGTAGCACCTGTTAGGGCTCCAGCTATGAGCAAATAATGAAAACCCAAATAAAACACTATGACAGCCTGAAAATACAATTTTATGAAATGACTAACAATACATTTTATCTGTAATTGAAAGCATACAATTAAATATGTTTAAAATGTATTTGGTTGAAGCCATAAAACTGTGTGAAAAATACTTATATTTTGGCATTAAATAACCCATAGGGGTGTTGATATGTCTCTCAACAAGATCAAACAAACCAACATGAAAGAAGTCTTTTATGATATTAATCTATATAATATCCTACAATTTCTTAAAGAAATCAAACTGTATTCCAAAATATAACTTCAACAAAACTACAACATAAAACACACACACATCACTGTTTCTATTAATTGTGTTCACACAGACAGGTATATGCACAAAAGCTGAGTATCATCTACCATGTATTCAATTGTGAAAGTAGCATAATATATATTTTTATTACTTCAAAACTCACCCAAAATTAAATTTTGGCATTAAATGACCCATGAGGAGTTGATATGCCATTAAACATACAAATACAAATTCAATGAGAGACCTACAAATGTTACTACAAAATTAAAAATAAATTTTAAAAAATAATTTCCAAATGTTCAATAATTATCTGATATTTTTTTAAGGTTTAGAATTTAACAAGTTTTTCCCAAAGAAATTGGTTAAACAATTTGTCTCATTATTCCATTTGCGCTATTTTTAATAAAGTTTTAAGGTAAGAGAAGATGGTTCTTTTTATGTATTTTTTCATTATATTTCTCAGCTGTATGCACATATGTAAGTAAAGAGAAAGTTTGACAAACAAAAGATGTTTTTCTTTATGATTTTATTGCTTAGCCCAGAGGAAGATGAAAGGAATTATCCCAATGTCTTATTCATTTTATTGATTAATTGATCCATATTCTACAGTTTATCAACCCTTTACAGGTTATTTAAAGCCAGAATATATTTTTAGGTTGTAAGAATATTTTTTTCTTTTTGGAGATAATGATTTAGTAATACAATACTTATTAATTAACCTAAAGCTTCATACCTTTCGAAAGGGTATTTGCACATAAGTGAATATAATGAACCCAACTGGAATTGGAACTTGGCTCTCCAATTAACAATTGCAAGCCATTATATATTACACCACCCACACATCCAAGCTTACTGCACCTGGTATTCCCAAACAGTCACCCATCTCGGTACTGACCAGGCTTGACATTGCTTAACTTCAGTGATCTGGTGTTTTCACATCATATGGCCATAAGCCTTATATTAAACTCAGATAAATTGTGTGTGCATGTATGTGTGCATATCAAATGGAACAAGCACAGGTAAGTCACACACATATAATAAAGATGTATATACATACATTAAATCTGCACATGCAAAGTCACATGCAGACAGTGCATGACAGACAAAGAATTGGCTCTTCTTTCATAATATAGATTTTGGTCTGAATTTCTAATAGGATGACTTATCATTGTTTACATGCAGACTATTCAACTTATACAGTGAGGCAATTCTAAGACAGAAGTCCTACCAGGATTCATTATTGGTTGCCACAACATAAGATACGCAGATGACACAGTGTTGATAGCAGACAGAGATAGAAAACCACAAGGACTCCTACAGAAGGCAGTGAAGGAAAGCCAGAAGAAAGGACTAAACATCAGTTGCAAGAAGGCATAATGCATATTTGTCAGCAAAAGAAGTATTAAGAAATAGAAAAAGTTAATTAGAAACAAAGAATAGAGTACCAAACTGTTACATAATATCAGTCCTCCTATATGGCAGTGAATGTCATTCCAGAGAAGGATGCTGAGAATACAATGAACTGAACAACAACGTTCTAGAGAAAATTTAAACAAAAAGGACACATACTTAACATCAGGAAGAGATAGTTGAAATTTCTTGGGCATATAATGAGGAAAGAGGGCTTGGAAAATTTGATAAAACACAAGAGGGACAGACAAAGACAATGCATAATGGACTTAGCAAGCTTGAGTAAATGGATTGTGGATAAAGGTTTAGGAAAGATAATGAAAAAACAAAATTTATTAAGAGCTACAAAAGATTAAAAGATTGGTATTTGTGGAGAGTCATGATTGACCACATCCTGAAGGAACAGGGCACAAATAAGGATAAATTTTCTTCTAAATTACCCAAAAATGAAAATAACACTGGTATCTCATTTTAATGGACATATTTACCAAAATTACACAAAAATATCTTGGAACAATAAAGAGCAAATTTATTCCATAAAATTGCCATTGGCTTCGACTACAGTCTCCAGATGACATCGGAAATTCCTGCAACTCTTCTGGATGGTCTCCATATTTAAGTTGGTGAATGCTGCCATAATCCTTGCCTTCAGTTTATCTTTGGTATTACAAGGAGTTTTGTTGGTTTCTCGCACAACTGAGCCCCAGACATAATAATTAAGGGGGTTGTAGTTTAGGGAGTGAGGTGGCCAGATGTTAGGGGTGATGTGGTTGCAGAAATTGTCTGACAACCATGACTGGGTTCTCCTGCTTGTGTGGCATGGTGCAGAGTCCTGTTGCCAGACATAGGGTCTTCCAGCAGCCACCCTCTTGATCCAGGGCAGCACTCCCTCCTCAAGGCACTTGATATAGGCCTCTGTGTCGAGTTTGAGGCCCTCACCAACAAATTTGGGAGTTCTTTTCTTATCAGAACAATCAGAGTGAGTTTGTAATCACATTAGTCTCATCTAACTCTTTCCAAATCCTCTGCACTGTCTTCAGATTGACACCCAAACACTCTAAAATGTTTGTATTGAAGCTTCCATTGTGAATGCCAAGCAGTACAGCATGTTGTTTCCAAATTTCTGGTGGAGTGAATTGCGTCATGGTGCTCTTTTTCTCACAGCTGGTGCCCAACTGACCCTACTATACTGTGCAGTCAAAAAAAATAAAAAAACAACATGCATATGCAAAATTAAAAATAAATAATGACAACAATTTAGCTATCACACTGTAGAAGAATAAAAATGGGCTATTGTCCTTATCTTTTCTGTTGTTATCACAATATATATATATATAAATTCCTAAGAGGATACAATCCAGGCAGAAATCCAGGATGGAGTAAGATATTTTTCGATTTCTTCTTGAATTTGTAGGTCTGATGATTTGGGTCATGATTATGATTCCAATGTAATAAATTATAACCATGGAATATTAGTGTTTGAGCATTTTATATTATACATATATATTGCAAAGAATTCCATAGCTACAACTGATAAATTTAAAATTTTGAAATAATTGTAACAGAGTGTGTTCATGGTCTTTTTTTTTTTTGAAAAATTACCATCACAATGACATGATGCAGATTTTGTCACAATTACAATAAGTTATTGGAATAATAATATGGAAAGGATTATTATAAAAATAAATACATATAATACGTCTATATTATTCAGTAAAACATGTTTGAATGGTGATATGCTGCCTAAATATACATACACACACACACACACATAAATATATTTATGTATAAAAGTAGGTAAGTACATGACAAAATAGAAAAGGACCTTTTGAAAATGCTCTTCTTTCTCAGAAAGAAATTCTTCAGACAAATAATGGTTTTATTGATGGAATCAGTCTTAGATATATGTAAGTGGGGAAGGTGGGTGGTGGTTCAGTACCACTGAGATAATCAAGAATTTTTTAAATATCATTTTATATAAATAAACTATATCAAGATTTAAATTATAAAATTTCAAGGCATTTTGGTTGGAGAAATAAAACATCATTCTTTCAATCCTCAGATATTTCAAATCACAAGATGAGAAATAAATTTTGGCTATTTTTGATAGCATATTAAGAAATGGCATTTATTAACAACCATATTGTATGCATGTATTTTTTAACATTTTAATTATAAAATTGATATTTCCTCCACCTTGTGCTGATAATTATTTGCCCTAAAACACCTTTTTTATTGCTGATATCCAATTAATCTACAGTAAAGGACACTTTAATTTCTTAAACACTGTTGAATGAAGAAAAGACTGAATTTCAGGCAAATTACTCAAAGAGAATAGCACTCTTGAGAAAGACTGAATGTCAATAAAATATGTCAATGATGCTTGTGACAGTTTCTGTTGATAAATATTTTATCTTGTGTCATCCAATTAAAACAAGGCTTAATGAACATTACAAAGCCTCAGAGCACAAAGAAGACCAATTATGATTGGATGTTTGATTTCTCAAGAATTTTTATCAAGATACTTTCCATGGATTAACTTCATAAGGGTTTATCAAGCTCTTCCCTTTTCAAGAGAAAATGGAAGTTTTACTCAGTCGTTTCTGAATATTAAGTAATGTCTTTTTGAGTGCGATTTTTTTCTGTTTCCTGCTTGCAATTTTGTCATTGTTATTATCTTCTTTTTTTTTAACTTAATGAAATTTTATCTCAATCTGTTTGATTTATTTATTGATCTTTATGTCTTCCCCGAAACAAAAATAAGTTATTTTGTGTCAGGCTGATCTGAAGATATTGTGAATCAGCATTGAAATATTTGAGAAAAATGAAATCTGCTTTCTCATTTCTTCATCGAATATTGATTTTCATGATGTATGTATTTGGGGAATTAATTTTTATCTTTTAAATCTTGAAAATGTCTTCTGGGTTGTTTTTTTTTATAGGGAGGCATACACATTTACATTTATGCAGATGTGAATATTATATGTTTTTTTATTATACATTTTTTGTTATATATCCTTTTTATTATACATCTCTTTTTTTGTTAGATATCCTTTTTATTATACATCTCTTTTTTGTTATATATCCTTTTTATTGTCTCTTTTTTTGTTATATATCCATGAAACTTAGATTTTGGTAAGAAAAATAGTCTATCTTACTCCTTTATAAGTCTATCAATCATCATTGCATTGCATATTGCTACCCCATTTGGTCTGGCACTTCTGCTATGTATCTAGAGATTTTTGACAAAATCCTAAGAAGAATATGCAATGTTATTGGTCCTGACCTGACATTTAGGTTGCAGTAACATTCCCACCACCATAATAGAGCTTTATTCTGGCTTTTCTATAAATATTCTTATGGTAATTGTTCTGATGAGCTTTCTCCTTTGATACTTTTGACTAATTTAAGCACAAGACTAGGTTGGCTGCTAGATCTCATAATATTATGATTTAAGTTCTATGCTAACAATTTCCTCTCACTTGTGGAACTCCCTTCCAGCTTCTTGTTTTCCAGTCAAATTTGATCATCAAAAATTTAAATGCATTGTCAATTATCATCTTCTACCTTCTTAAATCTTGTTCTTCTATTGACCTCTCTCTTAATAATGATTTTTCTGAAATTATTTCGCACTTAGTAGCCCCCTTTTGTCTTAGTGGCTTTATTGCCTTGCATGGGGTGAAATGAGTAAAAAAAAATTATGTTTAAGGTCTGAAATTGCACAGCATATATTCTAGAGGTAAATTAATATTTTTACCCTCTGATCAAATTGTTAAAAGCTTTTAATGAAAAGGGTGGTCTCCTATTTAATTAACAGGTGGGACAGGATAATTCAGTAATATTTGTTAGCCAAGAATGAAGAGTTCAATCCTTGGGAGGATTAACATTAGCAATTTCCATAATGGTCATCTGAAAGTTATAAATTATATGTAACCTTATAATTATATGTAACCTTATAATTATATGTAACCTTATAATTATATGTAATCTTATACATCTCTTTTTTTTTTGTTATATATCTTTTTATTAAACCTCTATTTTGTCTTCTTTGTAACTTTATTGCCCCTCTGTTTTTATTATACGTCTTTTTATTTATATACATCCTTCATCATCCATTGTTTTATGATATAACTTTACCATATATCTTTTGTAGATCATGTTTTCTTTTTAAATCATTCTATTACATAACATTTTATAATGCATCCTTTTTACAATACATCTTTTTTATGTCTTTTCATTAATTATTTTTATTGTTTTTTTTTTTTTAAGCATTTCACCCCAAGCAAGACGGGAGTGCCACTAGCACACAAGGGGTTACAGAGAGTGGGAGCAAGAGTAAAGAGGCGTGATAGAGGAAAGGATGAAGAGAAGGAAGGGGAATTAGATCAAGGCATCTGAAGATATCGATTGACATTGCATTTGAATCATTAGAGATTATAGCTATCAGGGAAGCAAGTAAGAGGAAGGGAGTTCCACACACGGGAAGTGCGAGACATGAAACTATTAGAGCAGAAGAGACGTCTACATTTAACAGTTTCAACAGTGAAAGGGTGGGACTGATATGCCAACTTAGTAACACGCTTAAATTCATGCAATTTGGGAACCAGCAAAAGTAGCTCATCAGAGCAGTTACTGTGAAAGTATTTGTAAAAAAGACAGAGGGAACTACGGCATGTCTGTGAGAAAGTGACTGTAGACAAGATGCCAGATCAGGACAAATCACATTGCATATCCATCTCTGGATTTTATCAAGGACCTTGAGATGAACAGTGGGGTCTCCAGACTATATGTGGTGGCAATATTCCATGTAAGGGTGAATGATTGATTTATAGATTTGGAGGATAGGCTCAGGTGAGAAAAACTTTCTGGCTCGACACATAGAACCAACTTTCTTTGTGGTAGATGAAGCCATTAATGCAATGTATTTGTTCCACCTCAGGTCAGTGGACATTATTTAAATGTACATTATTTTAATATAAATCTTTTTATTATACACCATTTTTCCAGTATAAATACATTTTTTATAATATTTTTTTTTATGTAGACCTCAAGGCTTTGAAATGAATGCACACATTTATAACCCAACACACTCACTTAGATTCTCTAAGATGCTTACAGACAGATTTAACTGTCTGTGCAATCATACATGCAGTATTTCACATTTTATAAAGTGTATTTTTAAATTTTTATCAAAAAGTATGTGTGTTTCATGTAATGGGTACAATTTTGGCAGAATCAGAAGAAGTCATCATGTATTGTATAACAAAAGATTTTTTGGAGTGTCAAGACAAGAATAATGAATTTTCAGACATTAAAGATTTAAAAAAAGGGAATAAATTTCACCTAAAGTGTGAAATTTATAACTGATTATATTTTACCTTTCAATTTAAATTCAATATCTTTTACTTTCTTTTTTAAGCATTTCAAGCATATTGGCTTTTATTTTCTCATGAATTTTAAAATTATTCTATTTTAAATTTACTCTATATATTATATAATACGAAATTACACACACACACACACTCATATATATGTGCGTGTGTGTATACATCCATACATACAGGAATATATTTCCTCACATTTAGATATATATATATATATATATATATATATATATATATATATATATATATATATATATTCATACATGTTTCATTAAATAATATAGACAAGTGTTGTCTATTTATTTTATGTAAATTCTTTTGTATATATGTGTGTATTTTGGTAGACAATATATATATTATATTAATATATATTATTTTAATATAAATCTTTTATTATGCACCATTTTCCAATATAAATACATTTTTATAATATTTTTTTATGTAGACCTCGAGGTTTCGACACTGCTGGTGAGTATTGTATTTTGTTCATGGTATAAAGATTATCATTTCATTTCATTATCATATATATATATATATATATATATATATATATATAAAAAATATAGTTTTATGGTATGCTATATTTATATGTTAAAGTGCTCAATATCAGAGATAGTGTATGGAAATATAAAAGTGAACATTGAAATCAACACCCAGAGGTGACAGTCTGGTTCATCCTAAACACAATCACCAGGCCATATATATGTATATAGTGAGAAACATTTTTCTCACTTGAAATATTCAAAATACAACTCTAGCGTTGTGACACTGCACGTTCTGAAATTGCACCATTAATAAATAGCACACTTTTAAAAAAAAAACATCTTTCAGCTTGCAATACATTTATTTTCATTTTGGAAATTTACCTAAGATTTACCTGAAATGAAAATGATATTAATACCTGACAATGAAGGAGTGAATTTCTTCAAAAGTACTTGTAACAGAACATCTAATCCATCTCATAAGGATCATGTCATTCAGAAAGTTGTTAGTAAGTTAATACTTTATTGATCTGTTAGTGAAATGATTTCGCCATTAATTACATTAACTTTACTGATTAATTCTTTGGATGATTACTTCTTTATAATATATATATAATATATATATATATATATATATATATAAAACCACCAGTCTACAAATTTCCAGAGAGACCATTGAAAATAGAAGACAAACCCCTAAACTATGTAAAGTCTTTCACCTGTCTTGGTAGCAAAGTCAATTACAGTGGAACTTTAGATGATGAAATCATGCATCGGAATGCTAAGGCTACCAGTGCTTTAGGCAAACTTCGCCATCACTTGTGGAATGAGCGGGGTATTCGACTGGATACGAAAATTCAGGTTTATAGAGCTGTTGTACTTGCCATCCTTTTGTATGGCTCAGTGTCATGGACTCCATACAGGTACCATATACAACAGCTAGATGTTTTCCATAAAAGCTGTCTGTGTGCAATCTGTGGAGTTAAGCTTCAAGATAGGACATCTAATGTAGACCTGTTTAACAGGTGTAATATTGGAGGAATCAAGACTTTTATCATACAGTCTCAGTTACGCTGCACTGGTCATATCTTGAGAATGTCTGATGACAGGATACCCAAGATCCTAATGTACAGCCAGTTAGATCAGGACTACAGGAATGTAGGACACCCATGGTTAAGATACAAAGACAAGCTGAAAAGCAACTTGTCATCAGTCAATATACCACATAACACCCTTGAGCACTTAGCTTTGGAGCAGGTAGAATGGAGATCAATGTGTTTTAGTGGCAATTTTCAACCTGCTTGTCTGAATCAGCTTCAAGAAGCAAGAGCAAGATCTATAAGGTCAGCCAATCTAACAGTGATCTCATCTCACAATCCTCACACTTGCTCCATATGTGGCCTCCTTTATAAATCACTAGCAGGTCTTAAATGCTACTTAAGATTATCCCACAAAATTTCATAACTGAATCAATACGCTGTCAGATCCTCATACGTCGAAACCAATGTGAGAGTCCATTATTATACATATATATATATATATATATAAATGGACATTGAAGTCAACACTCAGAGGTGTTTCATGCTAGATGCAATCTGATGCATCTAGCATGAAACAGTCTGTCACCTCTGAGTGTTGACTTCAATATTCACGTTTATATTTACATATACTCTATCTCTGATATTGAGCACTTTAGCATATAAATATAGCATACCATAAAACTATATTTTAAATGAAATGAAATGATAATCTTTATACCATGAACAAAATACAATACTCACCAGCAGTGTCGAAACCTTCCTTGCCTTTAAATGAGTGCCCTTTGCCGTGCTGATGTTGCTACATGCCTTACTTCTTGCCTATCTCACACTGCAAATTTTTTCTAAGCTCTATACTAAACATTAAATCTGTTACGAAAAAAAGAACTAAACAAGATGAACACAAAATGATCAGCTTTAAAAAAGGACTCTTAACTGGAAAAACCGAATGAAAAAAGAATGTTAACAACAAATACTTTTTCACACCCAACCCAGTTCTGCAGAATCAGAATCAACGTTGAGTTTAAGCAAGCGAATGAGCCAATTGGAGTAAAGTGCCATGCAGATTTAAATTTTTCCCACTTGTGACGAATGCAGCTATCGATTTTTTTGCATGCTAGCATGCTAGTTAAAATTTGTGTCAGTCAGCTGTTTGCTCTCACACTGGCCATTAGAATCTTCCTGCCTATTCATGGCAGCCAGCTACAGGCTCTCACTCTGGCCAGTAGAAAATTGCCGCAAACTACATGAAAACTGCCATAGAAGCATGAAAAAATCGATTATTTCAACTGTCGATGGGAGTTGGGAAATGCAAAGTCAGTCTTGGTCTTACCGCTAACTTGGAGCATGTGCATGTAAATTTTGGTGCAAATCCATTGAAAATTGTGGCCATGCATTTGTTACACACACACACACACATACACATCCTGCCTTTTATAGATAGAGATAATTTTATCATATAGACAAAAACAGTTTACTCGCTGCAAAGATGCAACTTCATTTTGGTGAATTTAAATTGCATCTTGACTGGTGAGAACCAAAAATGGTTATGAAAAATTCTGCTAGTAAGCAAGCCATATGTAAAACATCACTTCCTTTTTTCCACTTGTTCGTGAGTAAACTGTTTTTGTCTATATGATAAAATTATAATAAATAATTATTGCTCTACTATCGGTATTGAGCCCTCTTTTGAATTAATGCTGTGTATGTTGGAATTTATATATTATTTCCATTCTCATTGCATCGGATATATATATATATATATATATATATTCTTAAATAGTGAAAATTTGTTAGAATGCCTGAATAATATCCTTTTATTAGCTCAAAACAAGGACTTCAGTTGGGGAAATCCAGTAACATTTTTTGTTTTCGTTTTTTTTAAATCAGTTTACCTCAAGCAAGGTAATGATGCTATTAAGATGCAAGGGGTTACTGGAAGTGAAAGAGAAGGAAAAGATTTTATAAGGAACTGGAAACCCAATCTTAAACAGTAAACAAGGGACAAGCCTCTACTCCTGTTCACGACAAGGGAGGAGTATGAACTGGATGATAGGTGATCTTATCAACTCCTATTGTTGGTTAAACTGAAGGGATGCCTTTATATAACTGTTATATGTATCAGCATTATATGTTAATCTTACAATTACTATCAATGTCTCTATCTGGTTTCAGAAAATAGGAACTGCTGTTATATATTTACTGTATTGTTTAATCTCTCTTAACAATTGGCAGTGCAGCATAGAGCTATGTCAATCAATAATTTCTCAGAATTAAAGTATCATAGGGTGTCTATTTTTAGCCCTGCTTTCTTGTTTTAATATGTTATCTAATAGTTTTTTGCCTTTTGGTATATTCAGTGGTGCAATATTTTGTCTATGTCAGAGATAATTTCTGAACACCTTGACATATTCACATTACTTTACATAGAACAGCTGTGAAGATGTTACCTGAAATAGCACCTGAAAACATTGCAATTACAGTTTCTAGCAGATGTTTGATTGAAGTAGTAGTGATTGTCAGCAAGAGGGACAGCCCAAGGTGCAAGTTATAAATTGGAGATGTCATATTCAAACAGGTACAGAAGTTTAACTATCTGGGTAGTGTATAACAGGCAATAGAAAATGTGACGGAGTGATCCAAAGGCATAGTGAAAGATGCCTTCCAGAAGTTAAACAAAGTATTAGGAAATAGGAAAATTTCATTATAATCAAAGAAAAGAGTGCTGAACTGCTATGTAATGCTGGACAATTTCTTCACAGATGAAGAGAAGGCTTGAGACAACAGAGATGGGATTCTACAGAAGGATTCTGAGAATTCCATGGTTAGAGCATGTAAGCAACAAGGAAGTTTTAAGAAAAATGGAAACAGAAATGATACTTAAAAATAGGCAAGTAAAATTTTTAAAACACATGAGGAAAGAGTGCTTGGAGAATTAGATACTCAGTGGATATACTGATGATAAGCATGTTTGAGGGAAACTAAATAACAAGTTTATGTAAATTGATGGAAGAGCAGAGACTGAGAGGGATGGTAAGTGGGTAAATGCTGCTTAAAGCTACAAAGGGGAGGAAACAGTGGAGAGCCATAATTACTCAAAACGTAAAGAAATAGAATATATCAGATCAAGACCTCTTTCCAATGTAAGCATATAGTGTATATAGATCTAAATTCTCTCATCTATTTTTCTAAATCCTTATAAGTTTTCCTTCTTGCTATTTCTTAGTCTTTCTTTGATTTTTTTTTCCGCTTTATTTTCTTCCTGCCTTCATCCATTAAATCCAATCATTCATTCTTCATTACAAATTTTCTACCTCTATTTTTGTTTTTGTTTTATTCTGTTTTAACTTTTTTTTTTTTTGACCTCTATTATTTTCATCTTTTTTCAATTTTTTTTCTCCCTTTTTATAAAGACATTTCATCTTTTTTCAATTTTTTTTCTCCCTTTTTATAAAGACATTTCATCTTTTTTCAATTTTTTTCCTCCCTTTTTATAAAGACGTTTCATCTTTTTTCAATTTTTTTTCTCCTTTTTTATAAAGATATTTCATCTTTTTTCAATTTTTTTCCTCCCTTTTTATAAAGACATTTCATCTTTTTTCAATTTTTTTTCTCCCTTTTTATAAAGACATTTCATTTTTTTTCAATTTTTTTTCTTTTTTATAAAGACATTTCATCTTTTTCAATTTTTTTCCCTTTTATAAAGACATTTCATCTTTTTCAATTTTTTTTCCCCCTTTTATAAAGACATTTCATCTTTTTTTCAATTTTTTCCTCCCTTTTATATAGACATTTCATCTTTTTTCAATTTTTTTCCTCCCTTTTTATAAAGACATTTCATCTTTTTTCAATTTTTTTTCTCCCTTTTTATAAAGACATTTCATCTTTTTTCAATTTTTTTTCTCCCTTTTTATAAAGACATTTCATCTTTTTTCAATTTTTTTTCTCACTTTTTATAAAGACATTTCATCTTTTTTCAATTTTTTTCTCCCTTTTTATAAAGACATTTCATCTTTTTTCAATTTTTTTTCTCCCTTTTTATAAAGACATATATAATTTATTCTAATGCTAAAATATCACTACCTCTGGCCCATTATACCAGATCCAATCCATCCCATAATTCTCTCAGCCTACCATCACTGCTATCATAAGGTGCTTTCTTCTCTGCAGCAAATTTCAGTAAACACAGGACCACTTATTTGCTTGATGTGAAAAGATATTTCACTATTCTCATAAGGGACCAAATAACGGGTTATCAGAAAAAAAAATGGTTAATAAATAAAAAGTGCAACTTGACTGGAATCTGTCCAAAATTGGATGCATATAATTCACATGCATTTATGAATAGATGCTTAAAAATTCAGGCAAAAAGAAAAACCAAAATAAAAAAAGCAAATTACAAATATTGCTCAGTGTGCACTCATTCATACATGGACACAGATAATATATATATATATATATATATATATCTGTTAAATAAATAAGTGTACCAACACAACAATGCATACTGATAGTTCTCTGACATGGCACACACAGGTAATCTTATATTCATGTCTGCATACATTTCTGTTTCAATATAAATGTATATTTCACACACGCATAAAAGTACTTCAATTAGTCCTTAAACTCATGATGATGAAAGCATTTGTTGCATATAACAAATATTTATTTCTCAACATAATCTTATTTCTTGATGATGCCTTTCATTCAGCAGTAAATATTAATCACAGAGTTTGAGCATTATGCAAGATGAATTTCAGATCAAAATTCAACTATTAATTGTATTTCAAGCCACAAACTTATTGATCATCTCTCATATCTATCTATCTATCTCTACACACACACACACATATATATATATGTCATTCACAGACACTACTTTTTCGCTGTATCACACCTCTACAGCGTAATTAGATGTCCGATAGTCTCAAGCCAAGATCAATATATATATATATATATATATATATATATATATATATAATGAAATAGATTAATTCTGACAGTTATTTAATTTATTTTCTGTTTATACATTATTTTTATGGATACAATTTAATGCTCTGATTTAATTAAACAGTATTAATTACATTTACTGGCCTGAATGTTTGGAGAACACATATTTTCTATGGAATTTCTCAAATATTCAGGCCGGTAAATGTAATTAATACTGTTTAATTAAAAACAGAGCATTTACTCAAATAAATTGTATCTATAAAAATAATGTATAAACAGAAATATATATATATATATATATATATATATATATATATATATATTGCATGGCCTCAGTATACCATTGCCCACACCTATGCCTTGGAGAGGTCCATCTAGTCTCACCACCAAAAGACAGAATTTTGACCAAACATGGTGATACCTTTATCTCTTGAGGTAAACAGATGCCAACATATATATTTGTATATAATGTCAGTGAGTGAACTATTGATATATATATATATATATATATATATATATATATATATATATATTGTTTAAAATTTGCTCAGTATTTGAGATAGAGCATTTGTAGATATAGAACATGTGGACATAAGGATCAACACTACATGGTGAATGTCATTTTTATGCTTCAATGAGATTGTAGTCAAACTCTTCATCCCCATGTACTGTTGATTTTTACTTTGACACTGTCCATCTCTCTCTTCCTTCCTTCTCTCTCTCTCTCTCTCTCTCTATATATATATATATATATATACATGAATAAAAATGACAATAGGAAAACTGGTAATTGCTGACGCGTTTTATCCAATGTGTTTTCTTTACCATAAGGCATATATGACAGGAAGTCACCTACAAAAACACGAACGTAATGAAATAAAAAGATCAGTCAAATATAATAAGAAGAAAGTCCGTGTTTTACAAAACAAACTCAACAAATTTATTAATAATAGCAAATGGTCCAATATCGGCAGAAAAGACCTAATAACAAATTTATCCAAATTCCAACTATCGGATACACAGCTAGAAGCACTCAGCTTTGGTCAGAAATTTGCCACTGGATTACCGAAATATGATATCACGAATTACATAATCAAAAATCATCACCACAATGACTCCGATTTTACCAAAGGCTATATTCAGGGCCTAATCACAGCTACTCACAAAAATACGAATGACACCGCACTTCCTCAAAGATATATCAACGCCTTGAAAGAATTAGCTAACAACAAAAACATACATATATCTACTTCTGATAAGGGCGGGGGAATTGTAATTATGGATAAACACATTTACCAACAGAAGATGAGGGAGCTCATTAATGATGATAACATCTATGAAAAAGTAAATGAAAACAGCTATAAAAGAAACACAAAAGTTTACAAGCAACTTTAAAAAAACTACTGAAAAGTGAAGACTTCTCCTGGTTAAAGCTCATTGAATACCATCCAAAAACACCCATATTATATGGATTATCAAAAACGCATAAACCGAACATATCATTGAGGGATAGTCAGCGCTCCACATAAAATAGCCCGCAAACTAAGCAGAATTTTCACACATAAAAAATTCAGGCAACCTCTTAAACAAATTAAAAAACATAGATATTGAAAACAAATATATGACTAGTTTAGATATACAATCTCTTTATACAAACATCCCCATAGATAAATGCTTAAATTTACTAAAAAAACACCTAACAAATGCAAAAATCAAATTACCTATATCTACACACAAAATTATAAAAATGTGCCAACTAATTACCAAGCTATGCTTATTTACTTTTAATAACCAACATTACAGACAGAAATTTGGTTTGCCAATGGGATCTCCTCTCAGCGGCGTTCTTGCATGTCTATTTTTAGAATTTCTAGAAAGTGACTCATTCAAAAATATTCTCCCTACAAACTCTTCATATTTCAGATACATAGACAACTCATTATTAATATTTCCAAAAAACACCAATTTAATGGATCTTCTCTCCAAACTTAACAACGTTGAACCTACAATAAATTTCACTTTTGAAACTGAAACCAACTACACTCTTCCGTTCCTGGATATTTTGTTAATTAGAAATAATAACGAACTCAATTTTGACGTTTACAGAAAGGCTACAAGCAAAAATGATCTGATCAGTTTCTACTCAAACCACTCTTCAAAAATTAAATCTGGAATTATTATAGGTTTCTATCTAAGAGCATTAAGAATTTGTAGTCCCCAATATTTAAAGAACAAACATACATAGAAAACACATTCAAAAACCTACAATATCCATATCATTTCATCCACAACGCAAGAAGAAAGGCATACAAAATATACAAACGAAACAAAACTAATAACATCATCCGCAATAATAAATCACATGAAAACAGATACATAATACTACCGACCAATTCTGTCACGTCCACTATCCAGAATAACCTATCCCATCTAAATAATCTTGCCAACACTTCAAAAACCATTATAGATATACTAAGATCTTCAAACAATAATAGCACTAATATTTCTGAAGCAAGCATTTATAAAATAAATTGCCAAAACTGTTCATCCCAATATATTGGAGAAACAAGTAGAAGTTTGATAAAACGCATTTATGAGCACAAAAGAGACCTCACAAAAAACAACTTAGCTAATGCACTAGTCATACATAGAAATAAATTCAACCATAATTTTGATTTTAAAAATGCTACACTCATAAAAAAAAGAAAATAACTCACTCAGAAGGAAAATTTTGGAGAGTGCCGCCATAGAAAATTACCCAAATATTAATCTACGCCCAGGTTTTTTCCCCATTTCACCTTTCTTAACAAAATTAATGCTCTTACAAACAAATATACACAACAGATTCATAAAATCAAAAGAAAATGGTTGAATACATCAACACAGATATAATGACAATATTCTCCACACGTGACAATCACTGACGTTATTTTTCAGTTAAAAAATATGAAAATAGCGTTTCTCTACATTCCAGTTGCTAGGTACATTCTGTTTTTGTTTTTATTAGTGACTTTATTCAATTAATTTCATTTTCGTATTTTGCTTTGATAAAGTCCACATTGAATGAAACGCGTCAGCAATTACCAGTTTTCCTATTGTCATTTTTATTCATAAATATTGTCTTCTCTACTGGTTAAATCAGAGAAATTTTCATATATATATATATATATATATATATATACATATATTTTTAAAACAAATTTTGTTTAATGAATTCTTTCTGCCTAAATATATATTTGTAAAAATTCAGAGATAAATAAAATATATCTGTAAAAAGATCTTATGAATAAATACAAAAAGAAAACTTTTCTTTACCAACACGTTTCTTCCTTTGACAGACTTTATATGAATGTATCTATACATATTTAAACAAATATATATATATATATATATATATATATATATATATATATATATATATATATATATAATTGTGTTCAATGAATTCTTGCTGCCTATATATCACATCCACACACACATATATATGTTTGAATTTGGATCAAATATCGATTGGAATCTGACAGAATGACAAGATAAAGAACAAATAGGAAGTGTTTATGAATCTAACATGTTTCACTTTTATTAAAGTTTCATCAGAGGATGAGATATGGAAAAAAAAAAGAAGAAATTCTGGTATTTTTAATTTTGCATTGTTTGATTTTCATTTTTTAATTAGGTTTCACATACATTCGACTTGTTAAACAAATGTTAGTATAAGTTAAGGCATTACAAATATATATATGCATATCTATGTTATGATCTTGAATGTTGATAAACATGTTTCTCTAAAAATCAATAAGTTTATAGAAACCCAGGAAAAAAGTTGCATGTCTTGTGGGTCATTAGGATTTTTTGTACACTCACATATGTCAGGTGCATGCAAAAGTTTGCAGAATTTTTAGTAAAAAATAAAACCATTTTCTCCTATGCACACAGTCTTTATTTTTCAAAAAAATTTTGCTTATAACTTTTTATTGACCATTTATATTTCTGCTTCATGTATGTTCATAGCTATTTGAATAGGTTTTAATTTGGGGGGAATGACATTAAAAGCTTTAATTTCAAAGTCAGCAAAATAAGAATAATTTATTTCACTCAACAAACTTTTGCTTCTAAAATCCACAATAGTTGCGTCATGCCACGTTTTATACACATTCCTCATTTCAGGAGTTTACTCTTCTTTATTGCAATTACAGATCTTGAAAAAAAGAAACATTAATAGCTGAGTCGCACAAACATTAGAAAACATTAATGTGAAACAAAAAGAAATAATTATTGTTTATTATTAGTTTTGCTCATGTCATCATGAATCCATTTCTTTGACTCAGCCATTGGACAGAAGTGTTCTGGTGAAATTGGCACCAGACTCTTTCATAATTCCATGCAATAACACTTGAAGAAATAAATAACAATCAAAAGTATTAGGGCATATAAAAAGTACTTGTTATTTAATATACTTTTAAGGTATGCTATATCTATGGGTAAAAGTGCTCAACATCAGGGATAGAGCTGATGTACTGATGTAAACATAAATATAGAAGTGAACAATGAGATCAACACTGAGAAGCGACAGTCTGTTTCAGGCTTGAGTGCATATAACCTGAAGATTATGCTCAATGCCCACTGTTGTGATAAAAGAAAAGCAGCCAACATTAAATCAGATATCTTTCTCCATTGGGGAATATATATTGATGTGTGTTTAAACAAAAAAAATTTAAAATTCCAGTTTGACCGTTTAAATGACATCACCTTGAGTTACTTACAATTAATTCTTTCAAACATGAAAATGCTTGAATTAAAAACCATAAATAGACGCAGAATGATCACAGAATGGAGTAGCATTCGAAAGTACTCGGGGAGGAAAAATAAGATAAAATAAAAATAAATATGAACTCTCATAAATTTAGCAATAACATAAAACAACTAATAAAGAAATTTGAAAATTTAATATATATATAGTTAGTTTATGAAAAACTAGGTAATCCGTATGGGTAAACCTAAGGAGGATAAAATCCAGAGAGCTCAATGTAAATTCAGAGCAAATAGTTTAAATAAAAACAGACCACTTTAAGGTTCCGTGTAATAAATTATTTCACCACAGCCCTTTTAAAGGACTGTGGATCATCAGACTTTACTATCAAACAAAAAAAAAAAAGTTTGTTTGGAAGTAAAGTCTGATGATCCGCAGTCCTTTTAAAAGGGCTGTGGTGAAATAATTTATTACACGGAACCTTAAAGTGGTCTGTTTTTATTTAAAATATATATAGATAACTAGACTCGTTTCGAAAAACCCTTGAATTTTTGATTTGCTAATCAAATCAATCTCGAGGGGAAAAAAGGTTTTAAAAAAGAAAGAAAGAGCTACAAACATGAACTTCTGTGCAAAAAAAATTGCACAGATGCAGGTCTGAAGCCCAAAGAAAAAACCCCGATACGAGTAACAACTAACTAACAAAAGAGCTCAATACAACCATAGAGCAGACCTAGATACACCTTGTGAGTTAGACAAACCTACCTAGTTTTCACCTAAACGGATTGTCAGGGAAACTCTCCTGACGATCCGTTTAGGTGAAACCTAGGTAGGTTTGTCTGGCTCACTAGGTGTATCTATATATATATATATATATATATATATTTTCAGATCTGAGGAAGCTTTAAACGGTGAAATGCATTATTGAATATGTTTCTAAATAAATCTATTTTCATGAATGTTTCCAATTGTCAAAATTTAAAAACTTTGTCAGGATTACATATCCCAATTTTAGAAATTTAGTTTTTTGGACACAGAAAACACATGGATAAGCAAAAAACCAAATCTTTTACTTTCAACCCATTCTGAAGGATTATATGAGGATTTACTTTGGGTCCATTTTCAAAAAAAGGCTAAATGAATTTCTTGCTTTCCAGTCATTCTGATAAAGAGAAGAAGATTTGCCTTTAATTCAATATAAAAAGGCTGGGAAAATATATTAACAACTTTTGACCTGTACTAAGAATTATCAAGAAAAGACACAGAATAAATATTAACGGCTTTTTAAAAAGTCACTCATTTTCTTTCTTTTTGAATCACAAGAAATTCCAGCTTAGGGAAAAAGTACTATTATTTATTATTTATGCATATACACGAATACACATACACGCATATCTTTATTTTGTTTTTGGATCTGATGAAGCTTTGAATGGTGAAATGCATTATTGAATATATTTCTAAACAAATCTATTTTTCATGAAATTTTCATTCCCAATTATCAAAATTCAAAAACTTTGTCAGGATTATATATCCTAATTTTAAAACATATATATATATATATATATATATATATATATATATATATATATATATATATACACTTTTAATGTATGTTTTAGCTATGGAAAAAAAGTGTTCAATATCAGAAATAGAATGTATGTAAATATGAAAGTGAACACTGACAGTTTGTTTCATGCTTGAGTGCAATCTTCAAGACCTTGAAGAATTTATTCAAGTATGAAACAGACTATCGTCACTCGGTGTTGATTTCAATGTCAAATTATATGAGGGAATATGATATATAAATTTATATATATCGGAACAATGATAAATTAATGATAAAGTGAAAGAAACATTTTGTGTAATGCATGTCATCCCTTAGGACTACATTAGAGTAACGTTTAATATTGATGTAATTATATATGTGTAAGAAGGAAAGAGGAAATGTAAAAATGCAAGCATTGGTTAGAATTATGCATAGATAGGAAATGCTTAAAATGTTGGAATGTTGAAATTTTAATCTAATGAAATAAGTTTTTTTTTTTTCTTTTGGTGTCTGGGTATATTGTCCAACTAATTTAATTTAGTTTCATGATACTTTCGTTCATGTTTTTGTCACTTTGGCTATTAAATATCCGACATTGTGATAATAGAAGATCTGCCAACAAACGTGAAATGTTGTAAGAACCTGGATACAAATTTACTGTGGATGATCTTGCAATTAAAGCACTTATTACACTTTTTGTCTTAGTAAATTACTTGGTCTTTTAATTAAAGGAGTATTTTTTAAATCAAAATTATGGTCAGACACATTATGGTGAGAAATTAATAATGCATTCAGTGTGTTGTTTTGCAACTGTTATAGTGGAACACACCTATTCTATAGTTAATAGACTCTCCCACCTATAATAAGTAGGAGTAGTAAGAGTAATGAGGCAGTCGCTCAGTGGGTCAGTCAGTCGATGCCGGATGACCGTTAGTCGGATACTAAAGTATCAGCGACCACAACTAGATTTACTCTGTGTCATTACCTATTATATCAAGTTCCTAACATTTTGTACGTCGAACCTATTTTAGGACCGACTTAGTACAAATACAAGCCTCCACTGTGAAGCCACTCCATAACAGCAACATTAATGTTATTAATAATAATGCTTCTATTATTTTTAGCTTTTTTGTACATGTGGATGATACTATTATATTTGTATTATCAACAAGTATGTTACAGACAGAGTTTGATAAGTCTCCATGTCTATTTAAATGAGACTTAACTGAGTTATGGTCAGAGAGATGCAACATGAATCTTCTTGTTAAGCATGTAGTATATCCAATATAATTATGTACAAACTTGGGTTGGTCAGGAACACAGCTTCTCAAGGGACATGTAAATTCATAAATAATTGGTTCTCTGTAATTCAGGTGAATTAGTATTTTTGATGATGAGGATAGTGTTTTTAAATTTAATTTTCTTATTTTTGTCAACTGGAGTTGTGTATTTCTTTATGTTGTTTCTAAGTGAAGATTCGTTTTGCTTATACTTACTATGCATTTGATTTTTGTAGAAAATCAAAATTTTTTTTTCCTGTGTTTTCACTGAAACTTCCATAATTTCTTGTGTTCGGTCATTTTTTTCTTTTCAGGATATAAATTATATAAAAATTGTCCGAATGTTTTCCAAGCAATTTTGACTATACTTTTAGCCATTATCAAGGATGAATTTTCTTTTATTTTAACTGAATATGTGTATTGTTTTATGTATATATCAAGAGTTATAGGAATGTTTTATTTTCCAAACACAGCCATGTGGCCATGGTCATAATTGATATTATTGAATGTTGGCTTTTTTTGTTATTAATTAGTCTTCCATTAATTTTAGCCTTTTTTGGACATGTGAATGATGCTATTATATTTATATTATCAATAAGTATGTTACAGATAGAGTTTGGTAGGTCTCTATGTGAATTTAAATGAGACCTAATTGAGCTCTGGTCAGAGACATGTAACGTGAGTCTTCTTGCTAAACATGTTGTAGTATATCCAATATAATTGTTTACAATTTTGGATTCTTCAGGAATACAGTTCCTTAGGGGACAAATAAAATCATAAATAATATTGGTTACATAGTAACCTTCTACCTTGAGTGTATTGGGGGAATATTAATATAAAAAAAATTGTTTCAACAATCATTGTCATCAGAAAACTGCATCTTATTTCAAGTTAATCTATATCAGTGAGACAGAATGGGATTAATGTTAATCAGATGAATGCTTAATCAATTTTTTATTTAATAATCAATAGGATGTAGATTTAGTTAAAAATCAGGTTTATTTTTTCTGATGATTATGATTCGTCAGTGAAACATGTCAAAAAATTCAGTCACTGTTATCAGTTCCCATCTAGGTATTTATGCTGATGACACAACTATTTACTCTTGTCTCAATACTAAGTCTGATATGTCTGACAAAGAAACTGGCAGCTGCTCTTGAAAATGACCTTCCATCAGTTGTTAACTGGGGCAAGAATTGTAAACTTGAATGCCTTGAAAACAAAATTTTCTATCCATTATTTATCATAGAGAACTTTTTTTTTTCTTTCATCAGCATGGCTGATGCCAACTCCCAGGAGAGTAACTCCTTCTTGAGCCTTCTTAGTTTCATGTTTTCCACTCACATGAAGTGGAGTGATTATATTGAATCAATTGCTAAATCTGCTGTAAGGAAAGTTGGTTCATTGTGTTGTACCAGACAATTTTTCTAATTAGAATCCATCTTGCAGATTTATAAATCTACCATTCATCCGTGCATTGACTATTGCTGCCATATCTGGTCTGCAGCTCCTACTGTATTTCTCAAGATTCTCAACATAATTCCAAAGAAGTCTGTAATGTTGTCAATCCTGACCTGGCATTTCGACTTCAGTCACTTTCTCACTGCTGTGACATGACTTCTGTCTCTCTTTCTGTTGTGTATGATACACCTAATTTACATAAGCGGACTACCGACCATATAAATATGGGTTGGTACCGGAAGACGGGGAAGATAGTAGAGATTAAGAAATTGAATCCAGAGACTCTGCCCGACTGCGATTTAGTCAACCCATTATGCAGGAACAGTCTTCCCAAGAATATACCAAACTAACTGTAAATATTGTGTACCTATTCTTTGTTTCAATACATTTTGTTAACGTACATTTTGTGTTGTATTATTCCATGCTTATTTAAGCTTCAACACTTTCCTATAAATATTCTCATGGCAGTTGCTCTAATGCACTCTCCTCTTTGGTTCCTAGACTACATGAATTTAAACATACTACTAGATTGGCAGTTAGGTCTCATGAAATAGCTGTAACTGTAAATTCTATTCTAATAGTTTCTTCTCTCATACTTCTTTTCCAGTTTCTTGCTTCCCTGCTACCTACAATCTTCAAAAATTTAATTTGCAACATCTATCACCATCTTCCATCACCCAGCAATCTGTGTCTTTTATTGTTTTTTCTCCGCACTAAAGTCTTCTCATTCTCTTTCACTCCCAATAACCACCTGTGTCTTAGTGGCATTATCACCTTGCTTGGAGTGAAATGATAAAAAAATGCAATGTAAGATATTTAATTTAATGCAGATAGTTACTTTTCTATAATAATAACTATTAAATATTTTAAGTCTTTCCTTGCAGTAAGTATTATACTTTTTTAAAGCCGTATCCTTTCAGGAAATTGGCAATCATGTCTCTCCACAGATTTTTCTTTATTATCTGTAAACTGCAGTGCATTCTTGGGAACAATAGTGAGGTGGGTTCCTATTGCCTTTTCTAGAGTTTTCCTTCTCTTAAGCTAGGATGTCTACCCTTTTATTTAAATCCATGTCTGACAGGAGTAAAAGAGAAGGATTCATGCTGTCCCTAAGAGAATTTATGTGAAAGTGAATGCAAAGATATGTAAATAAACTACACTTTACAGCCCCTTCCTCACAGATGAAACGGTGCAGATCTCACACTATTCTCTCATTATTTTTATGATAAATGTTCTGATAAACTACATTCATGTGTTCCACCAGTTCAGACTGTCACAGCTAAGACCTGCCATGCTATGTACACTGGGATCAATAATCTACATTCCTTTGTATCCCATGAATATGAAGGAAGTTCCATTCATATAATTTCTTACCAAGAACCACTACATTTTGGAACAGACCCCAGAGAGGATGCTTCCTCGATTGCTACAATTTTAAACTCTTCAAGTCATATCATTCCTATGTGTCTTTATAATCTGAATTTCTTACCTCCTCCTCTTATTTCCACACATCAGCCTCATTAAGAAACCATCTAGCTTGGGTGAATCTTGGGCCTTATATTGGTTGAACAATTAATAAAAAAAAAGAAAAAAAAAAGAAAAAGAAAAGAAAAAGAGAATCCAACACAGAAATTGAATCTGGCTTGTCAATTTAACTTTCTGAGCTGATATCTGTTACATTATCTGCACAAGCATTAGTCTATTAAAATTTGAAATGTAACATTCCAAAGCAATGAAGCAAATAAGTAACAAGGAAGTCTTAAATAAAATGGCAAGAGAAAGAATACATACACAGGAAAAGATAACTGAAATTTCTTTGATACATAATGAGGAAGAAGGGTTTAGTAAACTTAACCATTACAAGTCTGAAGGCAAGAAAAATAAGAAGGACAGTAAGTCACCCTACCTGGCAAGCTTGTGTGAATGGATGACAGGAACAGGAGGTGGGAGCCTTAGCAAAAGGGAAAAACTGCTATAGGCCACAAGGGATAGCAAGTTTTGGAGAGCCATGATCACCAACAAACTGAAGGGATGTGGTACAAAAAAGAAGAAAACTATAAAAAAAAATGCCAGTTGAATTTTATGGAACTTGTTTAAATGAGTACTTGCTGCCTAAATGTAGTGTGCGAAAGGTTTTTCTTCCTCCGTATGAGTTCGAATCTTTCGTCGCCAAGTTGTTATGTAGTGTTTCACAGTGGAGGCTTGTATTTGTACTAAGTCAGTCCTAAAATAGGTTCGACGTACAAAACGTTAGGAACTTGATATAATAGGTAATGACGCAGAGTAATCTAGTGGTGGTTGCTGATACTTTAATATCCGACTAACGGTCGTCCGACATCGACTGACTGACCAACTCTCTGATCCACTTAGCGACTGCTACTGCTCCTACTTATTATAGGTGGGAGAGTCTATTACCTATAGAATAGGTGTGTTCCAGTATAACACTAAATATATTGAATGTGCATGTGTTAGCATGTGCATATAATGTTCTGCATATGGTAGCTTTCAATGATCCTAGATCATCTGAAGATTTTCAAGTGTTAAGGGCCAGGTTTTCCACTACTTTTCATTTTAAAGCTTTCTTAATTGACAATTGGTGGTTGTTCACTTCTAGGCTTTAATTTAAAGGAATAAGTCCCCCACTCTTAGGACTCTTAAACTAGTTTTGGGTTTGCAGGATGAGACACCATATACCCTCTTGCAAGTTTGGTTCTAGAAATTACTGATGACTCTATAAGAGAATACTGAATAAGAGCAAATCATTAGTCCCTCCTCTTTTCAATCAGTTTGAAGTATTGACATTTATTGCAGATAAAGCAGAATGCTTTGCTCAGAAATTCTCTTCCAACTCCACTCTCAACTCAGGAGTATCTTTGCCTGAATATCCCCCCACCACCCAGAGAAAAGAGTCTCTATTGAGTGATATGTATATATCTTCAACCATGGTTTCTACTATCATTTCTAAACTGGATCCTCACAAGGCTTGCTGATTCAATGGTATCCATTTAATTGTACTAAAGAATTGTGCTCCTGATCTCTTCAAATTCCTTGTTGCTTCTTGCTTTCCATCTTGTAGGAAATCTTCCTCTATAGTTTTTCTCTTTAAGAACACTGGTGAACATTCTGACCCCTTAAATTATCTCCATATTAGAATTTTTTGTCTTTTTGGTAAATAACTAGAGGCTCTAATTAATGCTGAATTGGTTAAGCAGCTCACTTCATATGGCCTTCTTTCAGATAAACCATATGGCTTTTGTTCCTCCAGGTCTACTGCCAATGTGTTAACAGCCATCACTGAATTTGCCTATCAGGTGTTAGATAACAACAGCAAAGCTCTAGTTGTGGCTTTTGATATCTCAAAGACATTCAACAGAGTTTGGCAGGCTGACCTTCTCCACAACCACAAGAGCTATTGTTGAGATGTTGTGAGTTCCCCGCGTGTCGATGTATGAATCAAGACAAACACAGTTGTAGAGGAAAATACTGGTATATTCATAAAAGCAATTAACAATAGAGTGATTAGTAGAACGAAGGTTGGTTAGTTCGAAACAATATCCAAAGTCTATAGTCCAACGGTATGTACCGGGTAAGCTTATCTGGACCGCTAACGCTGACTCTCTCCCCAGAGCTGACTTATATAAGAGGGACCAGTCCATTACTAGTTAGAAGGTGGGTGCGCCCCAACAGCTATGGTGTCTCTAGACAAATAGTTGGCATAATCCAAACATCCCTAACAAATTGTGTAATGAAAGTTCTGTTGAATGGACATATTTCTAGTTCATTTCACATTAATGTGGGAATCTCCCAGGGCTCTATCCTTGCACCTGTATTATTTCTTATCATCATCAACAACCTTCCTGAGACCCTCAGTTTCCAACTAGGTATTTATGCAACTGACATAACTTTTTACTCCTGTCTTCGTAGTAAGTCTGACATGTCAGGCAATGTAAATCTGGCAACCTTTTGCAAAAAGGACCTCCAATCAGTGGTTACCTGGGCAAGGAATGACTTGCAAATTGGAAAACCTCCAAAACAAAACTGTCTGTAATCAGCATGACTGTTGCTAAACCTCCAGGAGAGCAACTGTTTGCACTCTTTTGATCTCACATTTTCCACTGATATGAAGTGGAAAGATTATATTGAGTCAATTGCTAAGTCTATTGCTAGGAAAGTTGGTTCAATTTTTATCCTCAGAATACATCTTGTATATCTATAAATCTACCATTCATCCATGCATTAAATATTGCTGTCATATCTGGTCTGGTGCTTTTACTATATCTCTTGATTCTTGACAAAATCCAAAGAAATGTCTGTAATGTTATTGGTCCTGATCTGGCATCTCAACATCAGTCACTTTCCCACTGCTGTAACATGGTTTCTCTCTATCTTTTCTGTAAATATTTTCATAGCAATTATTCTGATAAGTTTTCGTCCTTGGTACCTTGACTACATAAATTTAAATGTGCTACTAGATTGGCAACTGGTTATCACCATTTTACTGTTGAACTAGCTAGATGCAACCATATGTTCTATTCTTATACTTTCTTTTCTCCCCTGTGAAACTCCCTTTCAATTTCTTGCTTTTCTGCTACCTACAATCTTCAGATATTTAAATGTAATGCTAATTGCCATCTTCTGTCTTCCAGAAACCAGTTCTTTTATTGTCCTTTCTATTCACTAAAGTCTTCTCATTCTCTTTTGTTCTCACTAACCCCTTGTATTCTTGTGGTCATATAATGCTGCATTTACTTCCACTTCTTGGTTTCCACAGGCAGCTTCAGTGGCTTTGAGGCACAACTTTAAAATCATGTTTCAAAATTACCAGAATTTCAATATCTGTCACAATTACATCTGGAACAGTATAGCTGAATTGTATTGATAATGATATGGTACATATAATAATAATAATAGTAATAATATCATTATTAAATATATTAATTCATAGTTTTTAGATATTTATATGAAATATATTTTAGTGTAATGGTCCATGAAAAATCTATTTTCTTTCTGTTTGATTCCCCACTTTTTTTCATAATCTGTCAACAAGATGGTAATCTCTTTCCTTCTGTGTCGACCACCGTTTGTTACCTTTCTCTTCTTCCTCTCTACACTCTTTCTGTTTGTCTGTGTCAGCTGGCAAAACCCTGTCGAGGACAACAAAGGTAATACTTGATATTGATTGACTGACCAATAATGGTCTTGGAATATTCAGGCAAATTAATAATTCCCTATTTTGTTTAGTGGAAACCATTTTCTTTCAATTTTTTTTTTTTTTTTTGGTAGTATCAATCACCAAAGTTCCATTTCACTGCCTCTGCTCAAAGCATGAATTCATTAGGAGGATTTAATTTTCTGAACATGGCAATGAAATGGAAATTGAATAAAGACAAGGAAACAACTTCAAACTCTGTTTATTCCTTCCATTCATTCTCAGTTTTTTATATTTTTTTTTCATTCATTAGCTTGTTCCAAAACTTCAGCTTGCTTCTTTAATATTTTTTAAAGGTTGTTTAATTTCCCATATTTTTTCGTCCCACCTACTTTTCTCATTATTATTTTATCTCCATCTCTCTTGCTTCATTTTTTTTACTGCATTTAATATTTAATATTCTTTTTTTATACTCTTTTTCTCTATTTCTCCACTCATATTTCTCACTTTTTCTCTATCTTTTCCTTTTGATCACTGTATATAACATACTTTCTTTCTATTACTCTTTTCTCTTCTCTGATTTCCTTTTACTTTTTCCTCTCTCTCTCTCTCTCTTTTCCTAATGTTTTATTTTCCCCATTGAACACATTACTGTCTATATTTCTTTCACTCTCTTCATTCCAGTTATTTTCTTCTATTTCTTCTCTTACTTTTTTCTATCATTTTTAATTCTTTATATTAAATAACTTTCTGTCTATCACCTCTCTCTTTTTGTTGTATAAGAATAAGTGTTGTTGCTGACACTGTGGTTTGAAACTAGATCGCCAGTGAGTAACACAGGCAATTTCATTATAATGTAGATCACATGATCATAATGGAAGTGAATAAATAGGAAGTAGTGTGATGATCCCTGTTCACTCTTCTTGTCTATCCACTATTGCTACACGTTTGCTCTCTCTACTACTATATGGATTATGATCCTCTTCTTATCATTATACTATTTGGCAATTACTGTTTGAACAAGTATTACTAGTGTTGATATTACAAGAAGGCATTACTACTAGTACCAGCGTCTATGAAGTCTCGACTATAACAAGCATTTTTGGAAGTGATAACAAGCTTTCGCTTGACATAGCAAACGTGACAAATGAAGCCATCCAACATCACAAAACTTTTTTCCTATACTTTCTATTTCATCATTTGCCCCCCTCTCTGTTCATTTTAATCTTGCAGATTCATTTTCTTTGTTGCTCTGTTTTCTCCCTCTCTGATTTTCTTTTATTTTTCTTTCTCTAAATCTCTCTTCTTCTCTTAGACTTTTTCAAACTCTCTCTCTCTCTCTCTCTCTAACTTTCTTGCAAACTCTTTTTCTCTTTGTTTTTCTATCTTCTTTTTCTCTCTGATTTCTTATCTTTCTTCTCACAATCTCCATTCACATGAATCTTTTGGATCTCTTTTTCTCTGTTCCTTCCATTGTCTTCTTTGCTACTTCTCTCTCCCCACCCTTTTTTCTCATTTTCTATTCTTTTCAACTCTTTATATCAAGTAGAGGATGTACATCTAGTGTAACAAGTATTTATATGGTAAAGTGGAATCAGCAAGCAAAGTTCAGATCCTGGGCTAATCTGTTGCATTTACTTTTACACAAATGCACTTGGGTAAGGCATGAATCCATCGCTTCACATTCTCAGCAGAAGGATAAATAGCAGACCAGGCTTTCCAGGTTTGAGTGGTAACCAGTCTAAAAGAAGCAAAACTCTGAATTCCACACCGTGAAAAAGGCAGGAAACCACTCCATTATCTTTTCCAAGAAGGCATGTCAGTTCAGAGATAACAAAGAAAAGGAATCTGTGGAGAGCCATAATCACCTACATCCAAGCAGAGTGTTACGATCTCAAACCTCTCTTCTTTATCTTTCTTCCCTCCCACTGTCTTTTCTTGTTCTATTTGGCCATCTGTACTGAACAGACTTTTTTCTCTTTGTTTCCATATCTATTTTTCTTCTCTCTCTCTCTATTTTATTTGTATCAGATTCTTCTTTTCTCTTTGTTTCCCTATCTTTTCTCTCTTTGCTTCTCTATTTGTTTTCCTTCTCTCTCTCTCTCTCTCTATATATATATATATATATATATATATATTCTATTTGTATCTCTGTACCTAGTTGACTCTTTCTTTATATCTTTGTTTCTCTATTTACTCTCTCTTTGCTTCACTATTTGTTTTCCTCATCTCTCTCTCTCTCTCTCTATTCTATTTTGATTTCTCTGCCTAGCAGACTCTTCTTTTATCTTTGTTTCTCTATCTTCTCCATTTCTACTTTTATTTTTATTTTCCTTCCTTCTCACTCTCTCTCCCACTTTCTATTTTTTTTGTCTCTCTATGCTGAACAGACTCTTTTTTTCTTCTTGTTTCTCCCTCTATCTTTGTCAATTTCTCACCCTTCCCTCTCTCTTTCTTTATTTGATTTCAATCTCTGTGCCTTGCAAACTCCCTTTCTTTTTGTTTACCTCTCGATTTTGGCTTCTCCCTCTCTCTACTCTTTAGTTCTCTGTGACTATTAAATTTGTTTTCTTTATCATATCCATTTCTACTTTTTCTTCTTTCCCTTCTCACTCTCTATGCTCAACACTATACTTCTCCTTGTTTCTCATGCTTTCTTTGATTTGTTATCTCTTCCTCTTTCCTTCTCTCGTTATCCTCTTTGAATCTCTGTACAGAACAGACTTCATCTTTTCCCTTCCAGCCAATGTCCACCTTATCATTTTGTTAATCTTTCTAATCAGTAATTTCTCATTATTCACAAATTGAAAGGAAAGTTATTTTTATTCAGATACAATGGCTATAAATTTACAAAACTGTTATCCAATATAAATAGAAATTTGCCAACATCCAAGACCCATGAGCAAAAATAGAAATTAAAACTTGATATTTTCAAATAACTTGGAGGTTTGTATTGATGAACAGATTAAAAGTTCAAAACTCGAATAAATGCACTTTGATAAAAAAATTATGTGTGTCTAATTTATGTGTCATTGTGTAATGGTTATCAAGGTCAAAAATGGAGTCACTAAACTGAGTTCAGATTCTCACCTGGTTGGTTGCATTCACTTTCACACAGATACCTTTAGAAAATGTATGAATCCTTCTGATCTCCCTCCAGCTTTTGGTAAAATAGCAAAGTAGAATTTAGAACCATGGAAAGGGTAATGAGAAACCACTCCTCTATCTTTCTCAAGATGTCAGTTTGTAGATATCTAAAAAAAATAAGCCAAGATCGTCTATGTTCTGAAACAAAATGGCATTTTACAGAATAATAATAATAATAATATATTAAATTGGATAATGCAATATCCTTATTAATTTGTGACTTGTTTTTTCTTTGTCTCTCTGTTGAGTTTTATTGAAAATCTCAGATCTTCATAACCTATGGAGCAACATTAATGATATTAAAAAAGGCTGGTCTTTTTATTCCAATTGATGTTAAATAAAATCTGAGATCTTTGGTAAAAAGCAACAAAGTGAAAGAGAAAACTTAAAAAATGATTTACAGCAGTTGTCTGTGGAATCTTTTGATATTCAAAGATATTACTTCCAGTGTTTGTTACTGCAGTAAAGAGATTTCCTCTTTGCTACCTAGACTTTACAAAATTTAAGCACAGTACTAGATTGGCAGCTAGGTCTCATCATTTTACAACTGAAATTGCTACATGTAACCATGTTAATAGTTTCTTCTCTCACACTTCTCGCTTGTGGAATTCTCTTCTGTTTTGCTTCCCAGTTAACTTTAATCTTCAAAAATTTAAATGCAATGTCAATCATTATCTTCTGTTTTCCTAATTCTCGTTCTTTTATTCTCCTCTTCCTTTCCAAAGTTAACATTATTAAGTGTTGGTTAAATCAACACTTAATGATATTAACTTTGAACATGGACACAATATCTTGACTGTGTTTTGAAAAATGGAAACATTTTATAAAACATACATACAACAAACTATTTCTTATTTAACAATTAAGATATTTAATCCTTGAAAATAGCTAAATGTATAGTCGAAAGCATTCAGATAAAAAGAACATTCAGACAGTTTTTATATAATTTATCATCCAAAAAGAAAAAAATTATTAGATTGCATGAGAAACCGTATAAAAAACTAAATAAAAACACCTTCTCTGACATATTCAATGAAATGTGCATGAAAGAAGGATTGCTGCCTAAATACACAAATATATATATAATAATAATAATGGACTCTCCCGTCGGTTTCGACATATGAGGATCTGCCAGCTTATTGATTCAGATATACATATATATATATATGAGGAAATATTTTCTGATTTCACAAAGGTTTCTGGTTCAAAATCTGAAAATCCTAAAGCAACAAAGAAAGGGCATACAATGTGGTATTTATTCTTAATTTTTCCAATTTTTTATAGATTATGAAAAAGTATGTGTCTATAATTCTGAGATGAAGTATTGTAACTGTTATATACTGTACCTATGAACACTAATGGTTTTGTCCTAGTCCTAATAAATATGTTGAACATTAGTGTAAGTGGGGGTAATATGCTATCTAACTAGCCCACCACTAGCCGCTGGCAAGTATTGTATTTTATTGATGTTATAAAGATTACCATTTCATTTACAATCTCTGTTTTGGTCATTCCTCATTTAGTAACCCTTTTTAGGTTGCAAGAGTAACTGTTTACATTACTTACAATGCTCAAACTGTTGTCCTCATCTTTGTTGTGTTCATAATGTTTCAGCCTTCTTCAGGTGATTGGAATTTTGAACTGGACCCTTTATTTTGTCCGCCGGAGTAGATTGTTCTAATTCAACATGCCATACTTCTTCCAGATATCTTATTTTCATTTATTTCCTCTTAGTAGCTCAACTGCCCAAGTTTTTGTTCACCTCTGCTGTGGCCAGGTATTGAACTAACAACTCTTTGGGACAAGTCATTGGATTACTGAAACCAATGCTTTTATCCACTGGGCCCATGTGTCTTCAAGGAAAACTTGGAGAGTTGACTTAAAGTGAATTAACTGATACTGAGATATCTGGAAAAGGCATGGCACATAAAACTAGAACAATCAACCCAGGTGGATGAAATAAAGGGTTTGGTTCAAAATTCCAATCACCTGAAGAAGGCTGGAGCCTACAACAGCCAAAATGTTGTGAACATGACAACAAAGATGAGGACAACAGTCTAAACATTGTAAATAATGTAAATTATGCAAAAGTGTTTCATAAATCATCACAAAGAACTGTTGGAATGGTTATGTTGCCTTGACATATTTGGGAAGGATATTAGAATAATCCAGAACCTATAATGGGAGCAAACCACCGGCATATGTATAAAAAGTGAATTCAGAAAATATACTAAAACAGAAAGTGCACATAATGAGGAAAGAGGGCTTAGAAAATTTGACACTCACAGGATATATTAAAGGCAAGAGGAACAGAGGAAAGCTGCATATAACCTACCTAATAAGCTTGCGTAAATGGTTGGAAGAACAGGGATAGCAAAAAGACAAAATTTACCAAGAATTTTCAGCACCACCTTTGAACTATAGTGAGTTCAGTCATTGCAGAGTTTATGAACTTGTTATGCTAATCTTTATTTACTAAAATATTTACTTTTCAGCACCCACTTTATAACTGTATGTTCAGTTCTTTTTATGTTAATTCTTGTTTACTAAAATATTTACTTTTCAGCACCCCTTCGTACCTGTATTGTCAGTCCTTTTTATAATAATCTTTGTTTACTAAAATATTTACTTGCAACAGGAGCTGTTTTCCTCACCATAATCCGATACATGCTATCCTCACTGACCATTACTACTGGGTTGAATTCAGTTTTTACTGAGCATTTGACTTTTGTTGCCTTGTACCAGACTAAGGTAAGTTTTGTAAATATCTACATGTTTGTTTATATTTACTCTACAAATGCTACCCAAAACTTCTATTAAAAAAGCCTTCCAAAATCATTTAAATCATAACCTCCTTTTTGTTAAAAACAAATTTTTGCACACCTCCCCACATTTGTAAAAATCTTTTCACCCCCCCACCTCATGTTTGTAAAAGAAATTTGGGTCTTTCCTTGCCATGAATGGCCTCATACATTTCCGATAAAATCAACCATTGGCAACTTTTGTTACTGAAGACCAGATGTGCAAAAATCTACTTTGGAAAACTGCTAATGAGATTTTTCCCCTGAGGAAATGCCATACCAGAAACAGTTCCTCCTTAAGAAAAGTTATAAATTACGTATTTATTTATTCTTTAAGATGAACTAAATTTTATAATTTTTTTCATTAACAGGATGGGTGACCAGGAATAAAAAGAAATGATTCACATATATTTAACAAAAATTAATTTTATTTCTTTTCTCTTAACAAATATAATGAGATCATAAATATTATAATAAAAAATGGTTCTTTATTAAATCATTCACAGGAAGGGAGTTACTGTGGTTGTTCCATAATAATATGAAATTAAAATAGGAAGCATTGTATCATTGTTTTACTATGACAGAATTTGTTAGCATTGTTATTGTTAAATTTTAAATTTGTGGATTTTTTTAAATGTTAAAAAAGCAGTTCGGTTTTTGAAAGGAAAAATTAAAGTAACCAGCAAATAATGATCCTAAAGCTAGACTGTAAGAATAAAAACAATATTTTTTTTAATTCACTCACAATCTTCCTAAATTTTTACACAACCTCCCAAGGTGGTTTTGATCTTAATTTAGGAAGGCCTTTTATAGAGTAATGGACCTTTGTGCCCATGTTTTTTTTTTATACACACCATTATTATTTTAACTACCTTGACATCTTGAGAAAAATAATAAGATTATTAAGAGAGAACAATAAAGGAATATGAATTAAGAAGACAGTACATAACTATTGACATTGCATTTAAATATTTGAAGATCAAACTTGATTGGGAAGCAAGAAGCCGGAAGAGAGTTCCACAGTCAGACATGACAGAGAAGAAACTATTAGCATAGAACTTAGGGCTACATCTAAGTATTTCAACTGTAAAATGATGAAACTTTGCCACCACTCTAGTACTGCACTTAAATTCATAAAGTCTAGCTACCATAGAGGAAAGCTTATCAAAACAATTACCATGAAAATATTTATAGAAAAGGCACAGGGTAGCAATGTGATTGAAACCAAAATGCCAAGTCAGAACCAATAACATTGCAGATTCTTCTTTGTATTTTATCAAGAACCTCTAAATATATACCACATGTGACAGCAATATTCAATGCATAGTAGAATGGTAGACTTATAAATGTGTAAGATAGATTCTGGTGAGAAAAACCGTTTTGCCCATCACTATGAACAAGCTTTCCTCAGAGCAGATTTAGCAATTAATTAAATTTAATCTTTCCACTTCATGTCAGTAGAAAACATTAGCTCAAGAAGGTATAATGAGTCACTCTCCTAGAGGTTAGAATCAGCCATGCTGATGGAAAGCAAAGGTTCTCTCAGCCAATTAAAAGAGAGCAGTTTGATTTTAGTTCTGTTAAAATTAACAAGCCATTTTTTGCTCAAGTTAGTCCTGGGTATGATGATAAACTACATCCAGCAACAAGGCCTCTGATTGGGAGATTGAAAGTTTTGAGAAGCCCGACACCACCTCTTAATTACTGTTCCTAGGTCCACCCTGACCCAGGGTGGTAGTACATGTTAGGATTCCAGCTATGAGTAAATATTGAATCCCACAAATTAAAACAATGACAGTATAAAGAATACATTTTATAATAAAATAGCTGGGAATACATTTTTATATAGACAAAGACTGACAATACATATAGTAAAATGACCAACAATACATTTTTAAGGCAAAATGACCAGCAATACATTTCTCTGTCGTTGAAGGCATACAACTGCATTCAAAATATATTTAGGTGAAGCCATAAAATTGTATTTAAATTATTTAGATTTTGGTATTGAATGACCCATAGAGATATTGATATGCTGCTAAACAAAATCAACCAACAATCTTGCCTGAGTTAACAAATTATAGGTCATTTTTGAGATCAGCTGCCAATTTGACCTTATCAAATTGATCGGACTTACAATTAAGACATTAGTTGACATGTAGTGGACTGGTGTTACAAATTGTAATTGATATGACTGAAATAAACTAATTCAATACTAGGAGGATTTTTATACCTATCTTTTTATATAAATTCTAAAAAGAAGAGAAATTATATTCATATGTGTTTATCATAAGAGCTCAGAAGAAAGAGAAGAAAATATTTATGGAATTAATGGTAGTTTTGGAGAAATGAAGCCATTGGCCTGGCTGGGGAGGGTCACAAGAGAGGAAAAAAGTCCTATGTCATTGCTACAACATCCTGGAACAAAAGAGAAAGAGAGTTTATTCCATACTATTGATTGCCACGCCCCTAACAGATACAAGAAGCCCTGAAGAGTGAAGGCATCACTACACTGCACTCACAAAAGTTGGCATGACTGAAATAACATCATTCAGTCAAGTGATAAGTTTCTCCACATTAATTCTATTAACGCTCTATCCTTACCTTTTGATATCAAACACTCTAAGATAAAAACCTGCCTAAAATGCTTTTCCATCAGTAAACTTCAGAAAAAGAAACACCAATTTCGACACCTAACACTATTACAATTTACTACTATATATATATATATATATATATATATATATATATATATATATATATATATATATATAAAAATGAAGATACTTTAGAAATCTATGATAATATTTTGTTTCACAAGATCAAATTGATCTTGTCTCATCAGACCAAACAATTTCACATCACACCATTGATGTGAAATTGTTTGGTCTGATGAGATTTGATTTCGCGAAATAAAATATTACCATGGATTTCTAAAGTATCCATTTTCATCATTATTATTTGCTCTGTTCTTACACTGAGCTCTCTTTGGATTGATATCCTCTTTGGAATTATCCATACTAATAATCAAACAATATTATTTATATATATATGGTGGACTCTCCTGTTGTATTCGATGTATGAGGGTCAGCAACTCCATTCTTAGGAAACGACAGCCAGACACATGCAAATATGATTTGATTATAGTGGCAAAAGTTCTTGTGCAGAATCAACCACACTTTTTGAAGGGCTGAATACAAAAACCTGGTGCGTTACGGGCCAAAAGGTCCCCAAACAACCCTCTGCAGGTTTTCAATTCAGAGTAGTCCTTCTCCTGGACCAGTTGCCATCCAAGGCTATAGAATGCAGTGTGTCTTGCTATTTACTCATAGCTCGAGGGAGAAGAATAGGATTCATACATTTCCCAAGGCTATTAGCAGGTAAGTGAATGTACTGGATTCGAATGTAATTTGAACTCGGATCTCCAGTTCCTCAATCCGAGCTGCTACTCCCTACTCCACTGTGCCTCCTTAATATATATATATATATATATATATATATATATATATATATATATATATATATATATATATATATATATATATATATATATATATATATATTCCACTGTGCATCCTTTTATATATATATATACACACACACACACACACACACACACACTATTTACCTTGTTTGAACTATGGTCCTCATCTTTATTGCTATATTCAAGATGTTATACTCTGCTGTAATTAGATTTCTTCCTGATTCATTCTGCATGGCAGCCAAATGTGAACACCAAGAAGGCAAAAAACAAAATAAAAATGTTGTTTTCTGCTCATAGGCTCTAGGTCAGTCCATGGGGTCAGTCCTCACCATGAAAGCAATGCAGTAGCCAATCATGAATATCCCAGTGGAAAAGGAGATAGCCCTAGGGACTGCCAGATTTTCTTAAAAGCAGGCCCCTCATAACAATCAAAGTAGTTGCCAGTCAAAAGGCCATCTGCCGACACACAGGGTGCTGTCATAATCAACACAATGACTGCTTCTCTCAACACAACTGTTTACCTCTTCCAGGCTTCACTAACCTCAGCAGACTCTTCACATGTGGAATGTTACCAACAATCCAGCTTCCACACTGCCAGGCTCCCGATGCCAACCATTGCGATTTATAACACCTCAACATCATCACCACCCAGCTACACTATCACCATTGTGACCCATGTTTGCTGATACAACATCCATCTAAATCAAACTGAAACATTCCACTTGAGGCCTATCAGCTACACCTAATCCCTTGTCATCATCACCTCAGCAACCAACACACCCTACCACAAATCAGCCTACCACCATGCCCTCAATCGATCAACACATGAATCAAACTCAAACAACAACTAAATCCACTCCAGACCTATCCTGTGACCTTGGTCAAACCAACACAATAAATCGGTCAACTTCTGGCACTACCATTACACCAAATTGCTCTCCCGATGATCAGCAACTGAAATCAACATTTTCTCCAATTTTCTAACAGCTGTAATGATATGTATATTAAACATACACACTATTTGAAAATCTAATCCTTGTTATTCCTTTCCTTTTGCAACCAAATGCTCATTATATCAAAGACATTTTGACCATTGTACACACCAGCCTTCTTCAGGTGATATATGTTGGAATTTTGAACCAAACCCTTCATTTCGTTCATGGGGGTAGATTTCTAATTCCACATGCCATGCCTTTTCTGGATATCTCAGTTTCAGTTAATTCCCTTTAGTAACTAAACTCTCCAATAACACTTCCTCTTGCAATTCCCGATTGTGATCCCTAATTACTACACGTTATTCATAAGTATTTATTTATGAGAGATTCTTGATGTCTACTGTTGGATAGTCAAATTGAACATGATCAATCAGAGAAAAGTTCTCCTATTTATACCCCCAACTGTGGTATCTGATTGAAGTGATTGAATTCCTGTTAATTAGTCCAATATTATAGGAACCCTTTGATCGTGCATGAAATTATAAAGTAATCATGTGTAATTATTACCAATACAATTGGATTAGGTGTGAAATGGCCGAGGTATTACAATTTTGCAAAATTTGGGCTGTTTGATTATCAAAATCAAGGTAGAAGGTATGAAAAAGGGGTGTAATTATTAAAAAAAAATCAGGACCCATCTGATGATCACTGTTTGTTCTGTCTATCATGAAGAAGATGGCCCAGAAATTGGTAAAAATAGGGTAGAATTTCTAAGAAAGTGAGCAATGGATGTTGAGGTACGAGAGCAAAATCTTAGGATACCCCACCACTTGCTGTACAACGGGTACTGCGTTAAACTGGTTTACCTAATAGTGGTGGACTACTGTCTTTATATATATATATATATATATATATATAACCTTGATCTTCTTCCTTGTCCCTTTCTGAATATAATTTCAGTAATTCTAGGTTGATGCTTTTTTCTCTTTTTTCATCGTCCCATTTATCAGCCACCCTGAAAAGATGTGAATTTGAGGCATCATCTTTACAGCCATTATCTATCTTACCTCTTGCTTGATACTGTATTCTGTTACAAGAATATTTGGAAAGGGAAAAAGTAGCTTTCAGAAAAACATGGAATTAAGCCACACCCAAAACTATGTTGAACAAAATATATCTTTGAATATTCACAAGAAAAATTCTAAATAAATATTATCAATCCCAAAAAAGAACAAGTATCTTCTTAAAATTAGGAAAATAAAATTAACCCAAAAAATGGATAAATAATACTGTTTTAAAGATAAGCAAAAAGCAGTAATTAATTCTTTTTGGTCCGTTGAAAAAATATTTTTCAAAGTTTAACATGACATCTCTAAAGAAAATGAAAGAATTTCATGAACATTATTAATTTCAGATCAGATTTTCTTTGCATTTACTTCTTTTTATTGCAAAGCCCAAGGCATTTTTACATCTTATATATAAAGTACAGCATATGTGTGATTTTGCATGTGTGTCTAAGCAACTCCTCCACTCCCACTGGTCCAATTTCAATGATTCATAGCTCATTCAAAAGCCCTAGAAAAGTTAGATGCTGGGAAAGATTTTCGTTGATCTCAGATTCAGGATTGCCAGATTTTGCCAGGTTAAAAATATATATTAATATATTATACTAGCCATTATCATTGCTTTTATGTTTTAAGGGAAGTAACTTTTATTCTCTTTTTGTATCCAAAATTGCAGTGCACGTTTTATTATAAACTAGCTTAAAAGCTGGCCAACTTCAACGGAGCCAACCCTGAGCACACTGTGCCCAAAGACAGAGATGCAACTGAGAGATGATAAATAATGTGTTACAAACCACTCCAAGGAGAGATTTACATGCTAGGTATTTACTCTGGGACCCAAGCACGTACACCAGGGCCAGGAACAAAAGTTGCCCACAGCTCCCGCAACCATCGGTTGCACTGGCCTTGGTGCTTGCACCGATTCCTCTCTCTGTGCAATGAGAGGGCATGGCCTCAGGCAGCTATTCCCCAGGGCTGAGCACCTCTTAGTATAATTTTCCTCAGTTGCGACTCTGTCCTTTTTATCATTCCTCAGGTTTAGCTAATTTGCATATTGATTGTAAAAAAGTTTTTTCATTAATTAACTGTCCTTCATTACTATTCTTTTATTCAAGGATTTTCATATCAAAAATAGTTCTGTTTTGGAATATTGTCTTATATAGTCCAGAAAATTGTTTGAAATTTGCATTTTACTTGGCCTTCAACAAGTTGGCATCTATTTGTAAAACTTTCCTTAACTATAACAAGCCAATTTATGAATGAAATGTTCATTTAAAATTTTTGTTTTGAAGATTTCAAATAGTGAATATATCTTATTTTGCAAAGTGATAGCAAGTGGGCAAAGCCTGCTAGCTTATATATAAATGTAAGACTGCTAAGTAAGCAGCATAGATCATAAATAATGAATTAGTTTCCATCAAGATTAACTTATGAAACTTATCTTTGGGAGCTTGTCTTACTGTTACATCACCTTAACAATTAGGCTATGAAAGCTAATCACCAACAGTCATTTAAATTTAACCATGTAGCAACATTCTTACTGTTAGATGGTAATTCTTTACTTTTGATACATGCTGCTTATTCATTGATATGTGTCCATTTAGGATATAGGGATCATGGCTCTCCCCAATTTCCTGTCTTGTTGCTCTAACATTTGAGGCTTTACTATCCTTTTTTGTTCCTGTTTCGTCATCTATTCATAGAAACTCATTAAGTAAGTTACTCATTGTTTCCTCCTGCTTCTCTTGCTTTCAGTATATTGTGTGAGTGTTAAATTTTACAGGCTTTCTTTCCTCGTTATTTTTAAAAAATTACAACTCTTTCTCTTTCTGATTGTAAGTATAAGTTTCTTTGTTGTTCCTATTTTCCTTACTACTTCCTCATTGATTACATACTCTGTCCATAGTATTCTCAACATTTGTCAGAGGAGCCACATCTTTCTTCCTGTGATAGTTAATGTAGTATAAATGAAAAAAAATAGTTTGCGCATTCCAATACAGATAAAATAAGATGAAATATGAAGACCAGTTAAAAATTCATAATGCCAATGTTTTTTTTTCTGAGAAATCTGAACAAAAGATATTTTTTGTTACTAATGAGCTATGAAAGATAAAATCTAGTCAAAAATTGATAATGACAATACAACAGCACAAGTCTGTTTTACAATCATACAATTTATTAAAAAGTAACTTAATGTAACTTTCTGTAATTTTGTTTACAGCCAATATCATTATATATTGATAAAATTCAGTATAATTTCTTCCTTTTGGATTTTTTTTTATTATAATGTTTTAGCTAATGGACACTCTGGTCTTTCTCAAGTGTCTTTTGTATCTTCTTTGTTGAAACCTAATCTGAAGAAAGATGCACTTACCTTCTATACATATCATATTCAATACCCGAGCCTGTGAACACTTTTAACTGATCTCTCTTGACCCAGGTGTTGAATCATATTTCAGAATTCAAAGATATAATCAACACCTAAGGAAGTATGGAGAGTACAATATAGTGTTATCAAAAAATAAAACAAAGGTGAGAAAATTAGTCTGAACATAAAATATATGAGATTGTTGCACATATCTCCTTGGGAACTATTGTCCACACTGGCTACAGTAGAAAGTGATATTTTGATCCAGCAACACTAAATGTATATTAGTATTTACTAAGTTTACAAAAGTCTTACATAAGGCCATACACATGAGACACTTAGTGAAAATCAAATTCAATACAACAGTAATGACCTTCATCTCCTATGTACCATGTCCCTTCAGGCCATAGGTGATCATGGCTCATGATAACTCTTCAGTAGCTCTTAGTAATGTTTATCATTTTATCATCCCTCCCACTCCCCATTCTGTCATCCGTTAACATAATCTCATCAAATAAGTGTATTCTTGCCTCCCCATGTTACTTTTGCCTTCACTATTTCCTGTGAGTGTCAGATTTTAAAAGCCCTTCTTCTTCATTATGTCCCAGAAATTTCAGCCATCTCTTTCTTATTCTAAGTATAAGTCTCTTTCTGTTTCCATTTTTCTAAAGACTATCTCATTGCTTACACGTTTCACTGATCCTTCTGTAGAGCCACATTTCAGTTGCCTCCATTCATCTCTTCATCTTTGAAGAAACTGTCCAGCATTCACTGCCATGTAGAAGGATTGACATTATATATCAGTTCAACATTCTTCTCTTTGTCTCAAAGGAAAGTTCCCTGTCTCTTAATATTTTGCTTAGTTTTTGGAAGGCATCTTCTGTGATTCCAATGTGTGTTCAGATTATCATCTCACTTTTCTCATCCTCTGTTGAAACGATTCACAAATATTTAAACTTTTTGTACTTGTTTGATTTTAACATCTTCTGTTTGTAGTTCACATCTTCAGCTTTTTCTCTTGCTGACAACAACATACTTTCTTTCTTCTTGCAGTTGATGGCTCATCCTTTTTTATTTCCTTTACTATCTTGTTTAGGAGATCCTATATTTTTCTTTCTTGGTCTGCCATCAACACAGTGTCATCTCTGTATTTTATATTGTTTGTAGAAGTTGAATAAATCCAGTGAGAAAGCACCTTCTTGTCTTATGCCCTTTTCTATTTACATGTACCTAGTAAAGTCATTTTCTATTCGTATGCAGGCGGTTTCCAGCATAAGTTCTGGATTATTCTAACATCCTTCCCAAATAGATCTTTGTGCTGTACCTTATCAGATATTTTACAAGTACATCCTTCTGCATTTCTACTGTTCTTTCTGATATCATTCTGATCATAAATATTTCTTGTTCACTGTCTTTAATGAAACCACATTTTCTTGTTCTATCTCTGTCCTATCTTGTCCTATCTCTGGTTTAATTCTACTTCATTCTCTATTAATCAGAATTCAGATTATTAGCTTGGTTATGTGACTCATTAATCTGATTGTCCAACAGAGCTCACATTCAGTTGTACCTGTTTTTTAAGTAGCACTATAAAGATAAATCTACTAAGGTCTTCTGGTATTTCACCACTGTTGTACATTTCATTCATTATTTCTGTGAGCTTGCCAATACTGAAATTATCCAAGGCTGAGAGAATTTATATTACAGTTTCATTAGGTCCTGATCTTTTGTTCCTGTTCATCTTGTCTGGTGCTGATATTACCTCAGATTTCTGGTCCTTCTATATTTGTGTGTATTGCAAATTTCCCCTCTCTCTCTTTCTCTTTCATCATGAAGTAGTTCTTCAACATATTCAATTCATCTTTGGAAATTTTTTTCTTTTTCAACTATAAGTGTTCCATCTTTTGATTTTATACAACCTGTTGATGAGTACATTTTTTATCCTGTTGCACATATTCACTTTATCAAAGATGCTCATTCTTTCTATTTCTGTAGACTTTTCATCAAGCCATTCCTCTTTAGTCTGTCTATATTTGTTTCTAATTTCTATGTTTAATGTTCTGTACTTTGTGACATTCCTTGGTATTGTTTGTTGTCTCTTTTTCATCATTTTAAGAATTTAATCTGTCATCCACTATTTTTCTTTTGTTTCATTTTCTTTGAGATAATCTTATTCACTAATATCACTAGTGTTTCACATTGAATTTTAATCTTACTTAAGTTAAATTTGTTTTTAATTTTGTCTATATACTTCACTTTGCAGCTTGGGTCATTTAGCAATCTGTTGTATTGTTGTGTTACTTTGATTTTTAAATTCCTTACTTTTACTCTGAGGTAGTATACAACTGGGTACTAGACTAAACTGTTAATAATTTTACCTTGCTAAGGTAATTTAAATATTTGCTAAACATAGCTTAATCAGACAGAAGGCAACAAAAATTGGGCACTAAGTGTAAGCCATTAGTACTGTGACACTATTTAGCTATGGTAATTTGCTAACTAATTAATCATAGAAATTAAAAATGGAAAATACTTAAGGTGAGAAAGAGCTATACCAAAAGATAGACTGAGCGACATTAAAAAGAAGAATTTATTTTATTTACAAAAGAAAAATACTTTTCGCAAAAGACAGAAAATCAGTAAGAAAAAGCGAGACTGTGATTCTGTCAAATTAATTAATGTCACAATAAAGGAGTGATGCGTCAAATGAAACAGAATTCTAAAAGATAAATAAAGCCGGCCGACATATGCGACTGTGGAGGAAATTTGGCTTGGGACCACCCTGGAGAATAGCCATTAATTATCTTTCAAAGATATCATTTAATTTCAGTTCTTGGGTCCAGCAAAGAGACCCATCTGGTGTATGTACAAATTTTGGCATGAGAAAGAAAATCACGGATGAAAGTGTTATTATTACTTTTTCAAACTGTTGACGTCAGACACAGTGTCATCGAAAATAGGCATCTGGTGATAAGAGAATTATTAAGACATGAGAAAAATAAAGAATTTAATTATCAGGTAAACGCGAACACCCAGTTAAAAGTTGACTAAATGGATTTGGGATGTGATAAAGAATTAATTGGCAATCTGAGATTTGTAAATGTTTTGGCCAAAGGAAAAGGAAAAAGAAAAAAAAGGATTTTGTAAATGAAATTTTTGATAATAATTCTAAGTGGGCCAATCTAGCCATGCCCACACTGCTGAGAGATCATTGGCCAACTGGTAGCATGGGTGATAGGCGGAGGTGAAGGTATGAGAAAGACTGAGAAGTTGTTAACATCCACTGAGGGGATTGGTATGAGATACCAATGTGAGAGAGGAAGAGTCTAGGAGGATAACTCTCCTCCGACCCTCCCTCATGGACGAGGGAGAAACCCCCGAAATGGAAAGTGATTAGTCTTCCAAAAATGGGAAGTAATTAATTTTCCTGACCTAAGAACAAAGAGAATTCTTGTTGGGAATTGAGAATTGTCAAAGAACCCAAACCACATCAGGCCCCACCCCGGAGTTGGTTGGTGTCCATATAAACAAATGTCTCGAGGCAGCTGGAGAGAGTTTCAGCAGAGCCAGACACAGCCAGAGTTACAGAGTCAGAGTGTTGCCCTGCAGAAGCTGACCAAAAGATTTCCACATCCTTTTCAACTTAGTCTTCCTACCAAAAGCAAGTTTTTATTGACGAATGACTTAAGGTACCATAACTCGCTTAAGAAATGCAAAAGTGTTATGAATCCATAGAAGCGGGATGTAAGAGAAACACACTCCTGTATTCAACAGATAGATAAAGATAATTATTATTTCTCAACATATTTGAACCTCTTGAGTTGTTTTATTATTTTCTTTTACTTACGCTTGTGCGGTATCACCTTTACCCCGGATTCAGCTTGCACTACATCCCGACACCTGATTGATTTTGTCTACCTAAGATCAAAGTCACAACGTGGATAGGTTAGACATGAGATCAAAGTAGTTACTTTGGTAACCAGATGTTGGAAGTGAGCTGGGAATGACAAGTTGGTATCGTATCGACCAGATTGACCGGGACACAGGCTGGTGGCAGTGACAATGAGTCAACCCCAAACACTGGTAGAAGAAACCTTACAGCTTTGCACCGACGGTGCAGTGTCATATATTGACATCGCGACCAGTGGATATCACATATTGGCACTGGACTGCGACTGCGACCACCGGTGGGTGTCACAGTACTAATAATTTTAAAAACTAACTGATCACTAATTAACGATATAGTGCCCAGACATTTGCTAAGTTTAGTCTGGCATATCTCCTTTATATGCCATATTCTTTCAAGATGTAGTTGACCATGGCTTACCACAACTTCCTATCCTTTAACAATCTAAGCAATGTTTGTCCCAATACTATTCCTCCTAGTGTCTTTTCTGTCATCCATTTACACAAGTTCATTTGGTCATTGTTTCTTGCTAGTATTCTCAGCATCCTTCTGTAGGCTCGTGGGTGATGAATTGTTTTCCACCCTACATCCCCTTTCCCCACAGATGAAATGTCTCAAACCTCTCACTACTCTATCACTATTTCCATAGTAAGTGTTCATACAAGCTACATTCCTTGGTTCCAGCAGCCCTGACCTTTGAAGCTGAGACCCATCATGCCACATATATGAGGAGGAATCATCTTCATTCCCTTCGTATTCCATTAGTAAGAAATTAGTTCAATTTGGACAGCTTCTTCCCAAGAACTATTGATTTGTTGAACAGACACCCAGCTGAATATTTTCCCATTGGCTACAATCTTAACTTCTTCAAGTCTTGGGTTAACCATTATCTCTCCTACATTATTTAAGGAACTGCACTTCTTGCTTTCTCTTATGCTCAGACATCATCATAAAGTAACAATCTACATTGAGTGGCTCTTGAGCCTTGTATTGTGTGAATATTAGTAAACAAAAAAGGCCATAGGTTTCTTGGACATATACTCTTGTTCAGTGGAAGAAATAGGCAATTGACACAAAGAGGCTGAAGATTGGTCAATATTAATGGATATGAAATATTCACTTAGTTTGAAAAACAGAATGAGAGCAACCTACTTCCGTGGTTTGAATAAAATGATTGGTTTTAAATTCTTAGAATGTTATCAAGTACAAAAACAAACAACTGAAAGCAGGAGAGGACAATGGTCAAAATGGTGTGAGTATAATAACCAAGATGAACAGGCTGGTCAGAATAGCAAAGCATGTAATAATATCAGAATCACCTGTACTGGTGCAAGAGGCTTTTGTTGTTGACATTCTCAGAGAAACAGATGCATTCAAAGTTCAAAATATATTTTTAAAAAGTCAGATGGCCAATGAACTAGACAACCATCTAAAAAATATCTATAAAGATTATTAAATCTGTATGAACTGAAACATTGTGAGTATAACAACTGACATGCTGGTCTGAAGAGTAAAGTATATAATTCAAGACGTGTTAATTATATTATGAATGTATGTATTCATATAGTTATTAACATTTACTTTTCAATTTCAGTGAAACGGAATATTTTAGTTGAACAGAGACCATTGAGCAATCAAAAGAAAAAGAAATTGATAACATTGCTAAGAGAACGAGAAAAAAAATAAAGACTGGTTTTAAGAATGTCAAAAAAATGATTTGAAAAAAATTTAAAAAGTTATATTGAGCAGCAAGAAAATATTGAAGAATGTAAACAAAGAAAAAGAATTTTTTTTGATCATTTCACCACAAGGAAGGCAATAAAGCCACTAAGCAGCATGGGGGTTATTGAGTGTTAGAGAATATAAGAAAAATATATTATTAAGGAGAGAAGTCAATAAAAAACAAGAATTATGAAATGCAAAAATATTAAGAAAGATTGGCTAAAAACATGAAAGCAACCAAACTACTACCTTTAAGTAAACATCAGAGAGAAAAATGTGTAAGTTCGGCAAAGAATGTGTGGAAACAGATTACTCAACAGTAATATTTAGTGATGAATATAGAACTATGTTGGATGAACCTGATGGCTGTTAGAAGTTAGCTCCTTCATGGAAATAATCAACATGACTTAGACGCCCACAAAAATCCCAAAATGATTAATGAAAGAAGGCTGGAGAGAACAACAGCCAAAACATTGTGAGTATAACACCCAAGATGAGCATGCTGGCCTGAATTGCAAAGCATATAATAATTCTTATTTCTGCTTTTCTATTTCTGGAGCTTATTTTTTTAAGTCTATTTTTGTTAAATTCGATTTCTGTGTTCTCATTCAAAGTTATTTAATTATACCTAAAGACTCTCATTTTCAGACAGTTCTATAATTGACAAAGAATTTTCAAAGACGTTGTTTCTGCTCAGAAGCAATATTTTCAGACGAGATCAAAGTTGAGAGATAACCCAAGTGGTTGCCTACTTCATTGCCCACCTGACCTTCTTTAAAATCTATTTTGATCTTTGAATGCATCTGTTCCTCTGAGAATGTCAACAACGAAAGCGTCTTGCATCAGTACAGGTGATTCTGAGAAATATTTTTCCAAGTTTTAACCAAACTTGATGCCTAAATGATGTTCATGAGAATGAACATGATGCCTAAACATCCATTCACTCATGTAAATTCATTACATACTTTTCACTTGATCTATGCAGAACAGTTACTACACTTTGTGGTAATAAAACAAGCACATCCCATCTCCCCTCTTGCTTGTAACCATCCATCACAATAAAATAAACAGTTTTCAGCACTAAAGCAGAATGAGTCAAATAAAGCATCATAAGCTTCTACATAGAGTTGTTACTATATTACACTCTTCAAAAACCTATATTTTTAGGATAATGTTTTTAAGACTAACTTAGACAAGCTGAAAGAGAAAAATCATAGTCTCTTTTCTTCTTTGGGCAATCATGGCCCTCCACATCTTCCTGTACCTTGTAGCTCTTAATGCAATCCCTCTTTTATACAAGTTTTGTTAAAGATGACTGTAAAGTTACTGCGATTAAGCTTTTTATTTAATTTGTCTACCTAATAAAATCAACACTTGAAATCTTTTTACCAAAATCTAAACACCTTTTTTGTTATGAATGATAAATACAGAATCATTTATTCTTCCTTGGTATTTTGCTAAATATCTCACTACATGACAAAACCTTGAAAGTGTATGAAATTACCATTTCTGATACTAATGGAATGGCTGCTATTTATTTAGCTCATTAAAAAGAAATAGGAAGAATACAAATAGTAACTCCTAAGCTCTAAGAATTCTTCAATAAAGAAATCAATAGAAATATTTGCATCCTTAAAGTTCTTCCAATCCTATTCATTTCCTAATTTGCAGAACAAGAGTTGTTTAAAATTTGGTCCATCATACAATATTCTTCAATCTGATTGGAATGCTGATTGTTTTGGATGGATGACCAATGCCAGTGTGTCTATGTTTTAGTGTTCATAAACAATGTCCCTAAAAAGGTCATCTTTATTTCTTCAAGAATGTGCCATAAAAATTGTTCTTCTCTCCCAAATGACTTGCAAGACAGGAGGTAGATGGCCATAGAGTTGCTTCCAGAATAGATTCAAGGCAACATGTAACATCCTTGTATATATGTTATTTAGATTCTTTTGCAATCGCTTTGTCAATGTCCATGTTGTGCTATCATAGAACAAGACTGGTATAGCTATGGCTTGAAAAAGTATCATTTCATAGATTAAAATGATAAAGATTGGAAGCAGATGGCCATAGAGCTTCTTCTTCAATGCAACATGTAACATCCTTGAATCTAGATGGCTTATCCATCTAGATTCTTTTCCAATTGCTTTGCCAATGTCCATGTAGTGATATCACAGAAGACCGACACTTGAAAAAGTATCCTTTCATAGATTGAAACTTGAAGAGTTTCAGATTAAAAAATGATAGATTTAAATAAAATCTTTATCAGCAGTTTCAAGCAAAGTAAAAGGAAATTGAGTTATGTGTACTTGAGTTGTTTTGAGAGCTTATCTAGTTGAAAGTCAATCATACAGTGTGACTATGACTGGTATTAAAATCAAAAAAATCATTTGGGGGTAGGGGAATAATATTCACTTGCTAAATGAATAAATAAAACACACACACACACACACAGAGAGAGAGAGAGAGAGAGAGATCTTGTTTTTTCTCTCCTGGGATAGGGAAGCAGCCATAGTGTTACTTTTTTGTAGGCTTCTGTTTTGGGGTAGTTTCACTGCAACATTTGTATATGTAAAGACTCACAAATAAACACAAATTTTTATCCAAAACATACAGAAACATCTTAGGTAACTCCTGCATATACTATATCACAAATGATTCAGTGTGAGGTATCATCATACAAGAAACATTCTGGTGGAAGACGTCATAATCACCATCAAGAAAGGGGATGGTACAGGGATGTCATAAGAGCCAACAATCGTTCCACTATCCTCCTAAAAGGTACCACCTTAAGCAAAAGAAGAGGTAGACAGAGTGAAAAAAAAGTTGGGATAATATCATTTAGGGGACTAGAAGATCCTTTAAGAGAGTCTCAGCTTCCATCTGAGAGGTTTTATGGAGAGAGCTAGCCAGGCACTCAGTTGCACACCAACCTTATGGCTACACACATAATCATCACCAGCAATGGCAGCAGCAGAAGACATCACAAAGCATTTGCTGAATTAGTTACCAAGCAAAACACCGCAAAAAGCCAAAGGGTTAAAAATATCTACAAAAACAAAATTCAAAAATAATATCATGTTTTTAATAATATGCATATATAATTTTCTTTTTATTTCCTGCTGAACAATTTACAATGTTTCTCAAGCCTCGTATCACTTTCCTTTCATTTTATTTCTCATCAGAATAAAGGTTATTTGTTAGCAATCAGTTTTGATTGACTGGAGGTTAAAGAATAATTATCTTTGACAGATCCAAATAAAGAAATTTACCATTATAGAACTATGATTGGCAGCAAAAGTAAAAACATTTAAATGACTGAATTAACCAATAAAACAAATTAACTAATCATTTATTCAATTTAATGATGCTGTCTGTAATTTAGAGAAGAGTCATTATCATTTCAAGGGTTAATTACTGAAAACATTCCTTATATTGCTTTCAATGTTCCAATCAATCCATTCTGTGGCCTTCATTAGGTATACAATCCATATAAAAGATCTTCTAATTTTATGTTATGTTGTTTTTTCAGGATGTGGGTGATCATGACTCTCCACAGTTTCCTATTTGTCATAACTCAGGAATGTTTATCCATTTACTAGCACTCCCAGTCCTTGTTCTGCTTTTCATTTACAAAAGCTTGTTAGGCAGGTTACTCTGTGCATTGCCATGAATTTTCTTGTGATTAATCAATCATGAAGTTGTTTCCCATTGCTCTCTCCATGGTGATTTTATTGGAACTAAACCCTTTTTTTCTTCCAAAAGGGTAGATTGTTCTAGTTCCACATGCCATGCCTTTTTTTGGATATATCAGTTTAATTATTTCCCTTTAATGATTCAACTCTCTAAGGTTTTGTTCACCTCTGCTGTGGTCAGATATTGAACTTACAACTCTTTGGATCAAGTCACTGAATTACTTCAACCAACATTTTTATCCACTGGGTCATGTAAATAGTGTAAATGTTTACAATACCTCATCTCAGAAATATCCATATTTTTTATTTTACTAGTTTGTGGTGTGTGAGTGTGTGTGTGAGTGTGTGTGTGTGTACTTGTGTGTGTGTGTGTGTGTGCTTTGTCTCACTTTGGTTAAATTCAATCAAGCTTTTTTTAGGAGTTATTTTTATATCATTTGATTGAAATTATTTTTTTTTGTGGTGGTGACTTTTGGTTTATTTATTAAATTACTTATTGGACTTATTTGTTTTGTGTTTCCTAAAGAAATGTAATAGACTCTCCTCAAATTGGTAATTAGTATATATGCTGCCATTTTCAGTATATGTCAACTGAATTTTTCAGTCTCAATGCTGAAATCACAGATGCAACACAGACAGTGTAGTCAGGAATTATCCTAATTGGATTAGTGGTTGGTACCTTTTCCTCGTCTATTTTTTTTTATTATTATCTTTTTATTTTCTGATAGTTTTTTTTTTAATATAGAGTATAACTCTACCCCTGTGATTGTTGGGCAATGGTATTTCATGTGTTATTTTGCACATCTAATGAGACAATTTGACACCTTCCCATTGTATCTTGCAACAGAAAATGACTGTGGACGGGTTGCTAAAATTATTCTGATAATCACTGTTTTTGCCCCATAATAAAGGGTGTGGAAATGATAATGATCTGCACAGTACTCTATCTTGCTACCATATATAAATCTGTTTCTATTTATTTCTGTGCATTGATCTTTTTTATCTATCTGTCTGTCTGATAGATCTTTTATATGTCACATCCCGTCAACACGTGGGCAATCATGGATCTCCACATCTGCCTATCCTTCATAAGCAATATTTGTCCCTATACTATCCTTCTTAGTCCTTATATGTGGCACAAGGCCGATAGTATTGGGCATCCAGTGAGGTTTAAACTCACTATTCAGTCATAATTGATCTAGCAAGACAAGCCTTCTAACCATCACACCATGTTGAAGTGCTCAAATCCTTGTCAGTCCATATTCTACTATCTATTTACACAAGCTCACTAGCTAGATTACTTACTGTTTTCCTTTGCTTTCAATATTTCCTGTGAGTGTTAAATTCTCCAAGCCCTCTTTCCTTCATTATGGGTTCAAGAAATTACAACTGTCTCTTTCTGATTATAAGCACAAATGTCATTTTCATTCCCATTTTCCCATAAAGCTTCTGTCTTGCTTGCATTGTTCTGTCTAATAGATAAAAAGAATAAATTAATAGATTTTTGATTCAGTTCATGGTTTCTTTGTGATATTTTCAACCCTTAACATTTAACCTTATCAATCTCTGTTTGGGTTAAGTTAGTGGATCTTATTACAGATCAGCTCTTGTTAATTTATTAAATTTGAAATGAAACTTTTTTTTTTTTAATTATTATATTTCAGTCTATAAATATTTACTTATCTGTTTCATATATATATATATATATATACACACACACACACACACAAGTTCAAAAGTTTGAGGAGAGCATTGGTAATTTTTTAATTAGCTCCAAAAAGTAGTTTTTTGTACTTTAAATAAGAGAAAATTATTATACCTGGTTAAAAAAAAGTGAGACATGACTTTTATTAGAAAGTTTATTATGACAAGAAGAAAAAAGCATTTTATGATTAAATTTCCTTCTTGTCAAAATATCTTTCTTTAGCCTCGATTACTGCAGCACAAATTTTTGGCTTTTGTTGGAAAAGTTTCTCAAAGTATAAGTTTCATAATTGATTCCATTCTTTTTTTCAATGACTCTAAGAGCTTTTTTTCATTATTTTTACTTTTTTTTTTCACTTGTCTGTCAAGTTCATCTCGTGCTAATTCTGGCAGTGGCTTCAAACTTTTGAACTGTAGTGTTGGTTTAGATTAATAGAATATCACTCCACTATACCCACACCATAGGGCTTATTCAAGACATGTAAACTCAACATACCAATCAGACCCATCATGTTCGGAATTAATAGTCCAGTCCATAAATTAGCTAGAGCCATCACAAGAATCCTAACTCCATTCCTATGCACCATCAGCACAACACACATCAAACACTTGGGAGACTTACTCCAAAGAATATGTAACATAAATATGATTAATATATATATATAAATATATAGTAAGGTAATGAAGGGTTTGGTAATCCATGTGGATAATTCCAAAGAGGATGTAATCCAGAGAGTTCAATGTAACAACAGAGCAAATATTAATTAAGAAAAAGACAACCTTAAGATTCCATGACTATAATTTATTTTCCAAGAAAATATATTTTCTTAATCATTTAATTAACTTTATATATATATATATATATATATATATATATAAAAAAAAAAGAAAGAACAGTAAGATTTATAATCCAGTGTTCTTATAGATATTTTTATTTTTACAAAATCGTGCTCAATGTAAATTTACAGAGCATTAATATTATAAATTAATTGATTTAAAATATGGTTATTTTCGCTACACAGTTCTAACCATGTTTCAAAAATGGTTTTGAAACATGGTTAGAACTGTGTAGCGGAAAAAACCATATTTTAAATCAATTAATTTATAATATATATATATAGGATTAATACAAATATAAAATTTGTCCCTTAGCCGATTGATGTTACATTTAGCACCTTAATTACAACCTTTTGTAACCTCATCAGGAGGTTTCTGCAGTTTTTCTCGTTTTTCGTTATTTTTATACTAAATCTGGTGTAGTTAATTTATACACTATTTGGAAGCTCTTATTATTGGTTCTAGGGTGATTCTTTTTTTTTTGTTTTTGTATGTAAACTTGTATGTGCATATGTATGTGCGTATGCACATGTGTCAAATATCATGGTTATTTATCCTTTTTATCCTTTTATCAACAAATAAAATTAAATGTTTACTTATCTGTCCCTAATCTTAAATTTTTCAGATATAGTATTCACTTGTCAGGAATTTTAAGTTCCCTGGCGAATAGATATTATATCTATGAAACTCAGAATAGTGACAGAAAAGTGAACATCTAAAAATATAAAAACTGTTTGCTATAAAAATGTTACCTTCCAGACATAATCCCCTGGTCAATAGTTTCTTTTCATTTTTTGGAGGGGGAAGAAAACCTAATATTTGTTATATCCCTCTTCTTTTATCTATCTATCTATCTATCTATCTATCTATCTATCTATCTATCTATCTATCTATCATTCTATTCATATCTATCTATCTATCTATCTATCTCTCATTCTATTCATATCTATCTATCTATCTATCTATCTATCTATCTATCTATCTATCTATCTATCTGTTCATATCTATCTATCTGTCTCTCTCATTCTGTTCATATCTATCTATCTATTTATCTATCTATCTATCATTCTGTTCATATCTATCTATCTATCTATCTATCCCAGATGCAGTATTATAATTATTTACACTATTTACATTGTTCAAACAGTTGTCCTCATTTTTGTTGCTATATTCACAAAGTTTCAACCATTGTACACTACAGACTTCTTCAGGTGATTGGAATTTTTAACTGAACCCTTAACACTGAGGTATATTGTTCTAGTTTCACATGCCATGCTTCCTCCAGATGTTTTAGTTATCTCTGAACTCTCCAAGGACACATGTCCCAGTGGATAAAAGTGTTGGTTGGATCCAGTGACTTGACCCAAAGAGTTGTGACTTCAGTACCTGGCTACTGTAGTGGTGAACAAAAATTTGGAGAGTTATGTTAAAGAGAGATAACTGAGACATCTGGAAGAGGCATAGCATGTGGAACTAGAGCAATCTACCTTAGTGGATGAAATAAAGGGTTCAGTTTGAAACAAGTATTCCCTTTTACCATCTTTGCTAAGACCAGTTGACATTAATTTCACTCTTTAAAAAAATAAAAAGCAGGGATGTCAATTGAAACCTTACTACCAACTAAAAATAATCAAAATAATAGAAATTAATAAATCAATTTTCACAATATTAATTGCAATTCAAAACTATATTTAGCCATTAGCACTCTGCATTATTAATATTACTTCCCTTTTCACTGCATTCTTTTTCACGGCCTCTCATTTGCAGTAACTTTATTGGTAATTTCACTCAAAGTTGTTTTCTGTTGCCATAGCAGGATATGACAACACAACTATGAAATTCAAACACAGTATTATTCTGTGATCAGAGTAAACTTCAGAGGCAAGCTAAACGTTTTGTACAGCAAATAAAATCACATACAGAGTCATAAAGGTCTAAAAAGAGATTTATTAGAGAACTTTATCTCAAGCAATTACCCCTTTTGCATGAACTCTAACATTTTTACATTAAATTATATATATATATATATATATATATATATATATATATATATATGGTGGACTCTCGCATCATATTCAAGTTATGAGGGTCAAGCAGGTTACTTCCTAGGAACTGACACCAGCACATATGATTTGATTAGTGGTGAAGATTTTAGTGTAGAACCAACGACACCTTTTGAAGGGCTGAATACAGAGACCTGGTGCTCTGCAGGTTTTGAATTCAGAGTTGTCTTTCTCCTAGACCAGTTTCCATTCAAGGCTATAGAACCCAGTCTGTCCTGCTATTTACCCATAGCTGGAGGGAGAAGAAGAGAATTCATACCTTTCCCAAGGGTATTAGCACGTTAAGTGAATGTAATGTCAACTGGAACTCAAACTCAACTCTCCAATTCCTCAATCCGAGCTACTATTCGCTACTTCACCATGCCTCAATATATATATATATATATACACACACACACACATACATACATACATACACACACACATATAAAATTGCCTTATTATACATAGACAATTGAGTGGAAATTATCCAGCTATTTAATTTTAACAAAATATAATTTACTTCAGGGAATGGATCTTTAGTTCTATTCAAGGTATGTCTGCATTTACCTCAAACACTAATCTACTTTTGAAAACAAACTACCTATGAGTGCTGTATTTTTTTAAATCTTACCCACATTATGAAATCTCTACCCTTTTCAATAGTGATTTTAACTTTGGGGAAAAATCCAGAAGTCACAGGTTAAAGGACCATGAGTAAGGTGCTGATCAACTTGATTGGTGTGATATGTTTCCAAAATATCCTGCACTGAATGTCATTTTTAATGCAATGGTTACACAATACAAACTCAAAATATCTCTATCTATAAAAGGAAGAATGTGTGTGTGTGTGTGTGTGTGTAACGAATGCACAGCCGCAATTTTCAACAGACTTGCACCAAAATTTACATGCACATGCTCCAAGTTAGTGGGAAGGCCAAGACCAACCTTGCATTTCCCAACTCCCATCGACAGTTGAAATAATCGATTTTTTCATGCTTCTACAGCACCTTTCATGTAGTTTGCAGCCATTTTCTACTGGCCAGAGTGAGAGCCTATAGCTGGCTGCCATGAATAGGCAGGAAGATTCTATTGTCCACCGTGAGAGCCAACAGCTGACTGACACAAATGTTAACTAGCATGCTAGCATGCAAAAAAATCGATAGCTGCATTTGTCACAAGTGGGAAAAATTTAAATCTGCATGGCACTTTACTCCAATTAGCTCATTCGCTTGCTTAAACTCAACGTTGATTCTGATTCCGCAGAACTGGGTTGAGTGTGAAAAAGTATGTGTTGTTAACATTCTTTTTTCATTTGGTTTTTCCAGTTACGAGTCCTCCTTTAAAGCTGAATGTTTTGTGTTCATTTTGTTTAGTTCTTTTTTCGTAACAGATTTAATGTTTAGTATAGAGCTTAGAAAAAATTCGCAGTGTGAGATAGGCAAGAAGTAAGGCATGTAGCAACATCAGCCAGCACGGCAAAGGGCACTCCTTTAAAGGCAAGGAAGGGCAAAAATATTTCAAGTCAAGTGATAGCAATTGCTGTATGAGTCATACAATTTTTGAATCAAGCACTGGCAACGCCGGGCCATGCTCCTAGTATATATATATATATATATATATATATATATATGTTTGTTTATGTTAGGATACAAAACAGAGCTGATATATATATTTCGAGAATTCAGGAAGATGTGTGTTCAAAAGCACTATTTGGGCTTTGTTTGATCAGGAGGTCCTACATGGCTGATTTGATCTAAGATGTCAAATCTAATGACAGTTTCCCCTAAGGGACAGAGGTTCAAATCCTGCTGGAGGATGCATATCTTTCTAACAAAATTTCTCAAATATTCAGGCCAGTAGATGTAAATAAATAAATATACTGTTTAATAAATAAATAAAAACAGACCATCTACTCAGATATGAGTATCTATTTAAAAAAAAATATCATTTAAACAAATAAATTAAATGTATATATATATATATATATATATATATATATATATATATATATATATATAAATAAAAAAGGCTTAAACTCTAATATTCTAACGATCCAATTCATCAGACCTACAAATTCAAAACTTTTTTTTTTTTTAATTTGTAGGTCTGATGAATTGATCGGTATTTACGATTCCAATGGAATAAATTATGACCATGGAATATTAGTGTTTAAGCCTTTTTATTATATCCTTACTCTGTCCTGAACATTGAGTTCTACCTGGATTCTATCCTCTTGGAATTATTTTTATACATATATATATGTATGTGTATGTATGTATGTATGTATGTATGTATGTATGTATATTTTTTTTTTTAAGCATTACGCCCTGAGCAAGGCGTGAAGCCACTAGGATGCAGAATATTTGGAGCAAGAGCAGATAAGAGTGATAGAAGAAAGGATGAGGAAAAGGATAGTGGATAGATCAAGGTAACTGGAGATGTTGATTGACATTACATTTGAATAGTTGGAGATTATAGCTCTCAGGGAAACAGTAATTGGGAAGGGTGTTCCACAGGCGAGAGGTGTGAGGTATGAAGCTATTGAAGTAAAAGAGATGGCTACATTTAAAAGTTTCTACAGTGTAAGAGTGGGAGTGGGATGCCAGCCTCGTAGGGCGCTTGAATTCATGGAGTCTGGGAACCAGTGAAAGCAGATCATCAGAGCAATTACCATGAAAGTATTTGTAGAAAAGACAGAGAGAGGCGATGGCGCATCTGTGAGTGAGTGACTGTAGACGAGACACCAGATCAGGGTCAATTATATTACATATCCGTCTCTGGATCTTATCAAGAACTCTGAGGTAAACAGAAGCTGCCCCAGACCATATATGGCAGCAATACTCCATGCAAGTGCGAATGGTTGATTTGTATATTTGAAGTATCGATTCCAGGGAGAAAAATTTCCTGGCGTGGCACAGAGAGTCAACTTTCCTCACGGTGGATGAAGCAATTGACTCAATGTATTTGTTCCATCTCAGGTCAGCCGTCAACGTGAGACCGAGCAGATGCAAGGAGTTGCTCTCAAGAAGTTGACTATCAGACATTCTAATGGGGGGCAAGGAAGGATTTCTATGGTGATTAATAGAGAGTAGTTTAGTTTTTGAGGCATTAAAGTTGACCAGCCAATTCTTGCCCCAATTAACAACCGATTGGAGGTCCATTTCAAGACGTACAGCCAGGTTAGTTTTGTTGCCGACACTAGAGTTGTTTTTGAGGCAGGAGTAAATTGTAGTGTCGTCCGCGTAGATGCCAACGTGGCATTAGGAAGGTCGTTGATGAAAATAAGAAATAGAGTGGGGGCAAGGATGGTGCCTTGGGGAACACCTGTGTTCGTGGGATAGGAACTGGAGGAGAATCTGTTGAGAACAACCTTCAATTCACAGTTTGACAGGAATGATTGTATTAGGTCAAACAATCGACCTGTAATACCATAACCCTGGAGCTTACAAAGAAGGCCGGCATGCGAAACCCTATCAAACGCTTTGGAGATGTCTAGGGCCATGGCACAAGCCTCACCGTTATTTTGAAGGGCTTGGTAGACGGTTTCAGTGATGGCCGTAAGCACATCAGCTGTAGATCGGGCGTAGCGGAAACCATATTACTTGTCTGAGAGCAGATCATGGGATGTAAGGTGGTTTTTATGAAATGACCTCTTAATGCTTTATTCGTTTTTTTTTTTAATTAATGAACACTACATTATTATTTTCAAAAATAAACAACAAACACACGACATTGGGTGTAATAGAAAGGGAGGAGGAGGATGTGAAGAATTTGGGAGAAGAAGAAGGGGGAAGAGAAGTAAAGCAAGTTTACTGTATATGTGTCGATAGTAATATTTCTGTTTCTAACTCTGCCACACCTAGTAACCCCTTGTATCTCAGTGGCTTTACTGCCTTGCATGGGGTGAACTTCCTTATATATATATATATATATATATATATATATATATATATATATATATATATATATACACTTTTAAAAAATCAGGAGGTCAGTTGAATCTGCTACTTGGTTTCAACTTTATTGTATCCTCAGGTGATTTTTTATCAAATGGCCTCTTAACGCTTTATTTCTTTTAAAAAAAACTAATCAATGCTACATTATTATCTTCAAAAAGAAATAAACAAATGCATAAGAATTTAAAAGAAAAATCAACAGGGATCTGATTCTAAGGTGAAAAATTTTAAAAAATGCAAAGCCTTACAACAATCACAACAATATTTGCAACCTCTACAAAGGAAACATTTCCAGATCCAAAAACCCTTTTAAACCAGAAATCCGATGTCTTACCTCCTTGCTTACATCTTAGAAAATTTCTTTTAAGCCCATATGAGGCTGGATAAAAAAAAAATATAATGTACATTTCAATTAACACACCACCAATACATTTACAATACACTTGCATTTCATCTCTTGCTTCTTCTTCTTCTTCTTCTTCTTCTTCTTCTCCCTTCATCTTATCCTCCTCCTCCCTTTCTATTACACCCAACATTATGCGTTTGTTTATTTACTTTTGAAAAGTAATAATTTAGCATTCATTATTTTAAAAAATATATATATATATAAACATAAAGCATTAAAAGGTCATTTGATAAAAAATTAACTGAGGATAACATAAGGTTGAACCCAAGGTAGCTGGTTCAACTGACCTCCTGATTTTTAAAGTTAAAAGCTCTACATGTTATTTTAAATTTTTATTTTATTTTTTCACACGTGTATTGAGCACTTTTTAATACTACTGTTTCTTGGTTTGATTCAACTATGACCTTTTATGTATTATATATTTATATATATATATATATATATATATATATATAATTGCATATATTTTGGCAACACTCCTTCTTATATTATCATTATAGTTGTATTTTCTATGAGTATTTTGCAGATGGAGTTTGTTTAAATGAGTCCCAATTGAGCTATGGTTAGAGAAATGTAACATGAGTTTTCTTGATACGCATGGGAATTTATAAATGTTCCTTAAGGGATTGTGTTCCTGATCAAACCAAATTAATGAATAACTATATTGGACATATGTACATTTCCTTTCATCTTTCAAAGATTTTATTTAAATTCTCCAGACAGCACCATGTAGTTTAATTACAACATACTAGGATATACCTATATACACAGATACCTCATTAATGAAGAAGGCATTTTTTTACAACCAATATTTATCTTTTTAATATCTATTCTGCTCATTGTACCTAACTTAATTCTTCCTTGTAGATTAAACATTATGCAGAGGGAATTTCACATCAGAATTCAACTCAAATCTCTAAGTCAGGCTACAAAGTTATTGATCCACAAAAATGTATGCACATATTGGTTAATATCAATATTTATGTTTTTTTTACGCGAAAATCTCTTAAACACTTTCCAGACAAAGAATATACATTATAATCAAGTTTAGAAATAAAGTATTGCATGTGTTTAAATGATAATTTATTTGATTGTTCTGTCATCCTCCATCTTGAATTTTTGTTACCACTTATGCTGATAACAGTGGAGCACATCAATAAAGAAGCCATTAGCAAGAAAAGCTGTTGAAATGAAGATGAAAGAAATCCTAATAATACATTAGTCATTTTTGACATGGCATCATCTAATAAGAATTCAAAACTGTTCTCTTTGCAACCATTTGCATCTCCCAACTTTTTAGCAGCAGTATCTGGAGTTGTTCCATGTTGAGTGTTAGCGATGCATTATGGGAATCATTAATCAAAATGGCGTTCATATTGAAATGCTGGTGAAGAGACATTGAAACCGTTATAATGAAGTACCAATTTGGGTTAATTGACCTTTCCATTAAGATGTTTCAAATTGACTGCAATATAGTGTTATTTGACCAGTTATGTTATAGGTGAGTGTCAGTAGCAAGATCTCCAATTAGAAGGGAATCAGTTTGTGAGAAATTGCTAACTCTCATCTGATTGGTTGTTGCAACATTTAAATTACAATCTACAAAAGATTCGAAAGAGGGGGAAAAAAAGACAGTCAAACACAATAAACTGAAGTGCCAAAAAATTAGAGACAGCAGAATACTGAATAGTTTCATCTCCCACTTTTGCAGAAATGAACTTGTCCAGTTCAAATATGCATAATGTGATAGGTGTAGCTGTGGCATCCATGGGATGTTGATAGAACTTAACACCATTTTCTTAAATCATTTCACCCCAGTCAAGGAAATAAAGCCACAAAGACACAAAAAGGGTTACTGAATGGGAAAACATATGAAAAAAAGAAAACATTATTAAGAAGAGCAGACAATAAAAGAACTAAGAATTAAGAATGCTGAAGATAACAATTAATATTGCATTTAAATTTTTGAAGATCAAAGTTGTCTTGAAAACAAGAAACTGGAAGAGAGTTCCATAATTTGATCATGGAATGATTATTAGGGCCATGAAGATAGTTGATCTCTATGTGACAACTGTTTTATATTTTTCTTTGGCAACAGGAGGAAGGAAAATAGCAGGAATAAATTAATTCCAGAGAGACATCAACAGCTCATGAAAACTGTAAATACTCATCATACTAATAGCATCATCGTTAACTGAGAAGAATGCTAATTGCCTAATAAAAGGAAACATTGCATCAAATGGCATCCCAGTTCAACACTGGTTCTGCTCAACCCATCAGTCAACACATTGTACAACATCCATTGTACAGTGTAGTTCATAGTCTCCAGCTAACGGGATAGCATTTTTGTCAAGATGGCCTTATTTACTGTGCTTAAAATCACATGGTCATCAGGAAGAGAAAAATCTCAAGATCCGAGTTA
>CAHIKZ030005636.1:657500-737500 GCA_903632075.3 Acanthosepion pharaonis | reverse complement strand
ATTGGCCCTGTTCTGGCATCTCGCCTACAGTCGCTCTCTCACAGATGCGCCGTCGCCTTTCTCTGTCTTTTTTACAAATACTTTCATGGAAATTGCTCCGAGGAGCTGCATTTGCTGGTTCCCAGACTTCATGAATTCAAGCGCCCTATGAGGCTGGCATCCCGCTCTCACCCTTTCACTGTCGAAACTACTAAATGTAGCTGTCTCTTCTACTCCAATAGCTTCATGTCTCGCACCTCTCGCCTGTGGAACTCCCTTCCCTATTCCAGTTTCTCTGATAGCTATAATCTCCAACTATTCAAATGTAATGTCAATTGACATCTCCAGTTGCCTTGATCTATCCACTATCCTTCTCCTCATCCTTTCTTCTATCACTCCTATCTGATCTTGCTCCAAATCTTCTGTAACCCCTTGCGTCCTAGTGGCTTCCCGCTTTGTTTGGGGTGAAACACTTAAAAAAAAAAAAAAAGAGTAGAGTTTGAGAAGAATTTACAAGCAAAGCATTTAGCTTTATAGTAGAGGATGATAATGCCTTAAATAAATTGAAGAAAGTGGAAATAGAGACCTTGCACTTATTTAGTACCCTATTACAGAGATGCCAGTAGTCACAAGAACCAATGTTATTACAGGTGCATTCTCTCAGCAAACAGGGATTTAGATTCTTTGAGGACTCGCTTACATTTTTTAAAAGCATTAGCAAATAGGTACCTATTAATACAAATAGGTATAGGAGAGCTGTATTGCTGGTATAGCTGGAAATAGTTGTTTCTTTGTGCTATGGCAGCTGAGCATGCTGGTATGAACCATAAAGAGTATTGAAATTTGAACTGGTATTTCCGAGAAGGGATGAAAGCATCTATGCTGGTTTTGACTTAAGAAGAAATTGTAAATTTATAACAGTATTAGGAATTGGTAAGTGGCGTAAATTTCAATTAGGATGTTGAAGAAAAACATATATATATATATATATATACACACACAATGACATGAACTTAGTCCAACAATAACACGTAATAAAATAACTTATAAACAGAAAATATATTTATATATATATATATATATATATATATAAAGGAGTGATTATAGTTGTTCTGAGAGAAAAATGTATATTTAAAGAGAACAAATGAAGCTGCAAACATTTTAATTATTTTATTCCGTTGTAATATAGTTTTTTTTAATATATGATATACTTTATTTTCCATAAAACTATAATATATATTAAAAAAAATCCACATTATCTTTTTCTCTTTAATATATATATATATATATAATGATAATATTGGTAATCAGTATGGATATAGATCTAGGGAGAGCTCTATTTCAGAGACAAAGCAATAATTAGTATTATAAAACATGAACCCTTAAAATGGCATGAAATGATATTTATTTCATTTAGGAAATAAATATCATCTCATGGCATTTTAAGGGTTTGTTTTTATAATATTATATATATATATATATATATATATATATATATATATATATATATATATATATAGGTGTGTGTGTGTGTATATATGTGTGTATATATGTGTGTATATATATATATATATATATATATATATATATACTGAGTGTAACAGTAAAATTCTTTAAATCGTGTTGCAGCATCATTATTCATCCCACAAAATGTTTACTATCTCAAAAACCACTAAACTAATTGAGTTTCTTTTTGCCAAGTTTTCTGATGAGATATTTAGCCATCTTGACACCATTTTTCATAATAATCACTGAAAAACACTTTGAGTTATTCAACTAAAAAGAAAGTAGAATAAAATTTTTTTCTGTCATGCCCACTGTCTTCCCAACTGATCAATCGTGAGAGGAAAAAAACTTTCAGGCCTTCAGTAATCATACTTCATTCAACTTAGAACTAAAGAGATCAATTAAAAAAGATCCAACTAAATTCATAAGACATTTGGCATGTGAGAGAGGAGTTTCAGCTATGACAGTCCAAAGAGCAGTGGAAAAAGATTTGAAAATGTAATCATAGATGAGACTAGTGAGGCAACTTGTTATGCCAGGAGAGAAAGTTAAAAGTTTAGAGAGGTTGAAGATCATCTTGAATAAGTTGGAAAATTATATATATATATATATATATATATATATATATATATATATACACATATATACATATATATATATATATATATATATATATATTTGAACTTTATTTCAATATTCATGAGCTTCTGATCTTTAGCCATGATTAATAAGTCAGGAAAATGTCCTTTTTGTTTATGATTGATTTCATCATGTTTCTTCTGTTAAGCTTGGAGAGTAATTAGACAGTTTTATTTCTTAATTATATAAAAATTGCCGAATGTTTTCCATGTGCTTTTGGCTATACTTTTACCTATTGTCAAGGATGAATTTTCTTTTACTTTTAACTGAATAAATGGATTGTTTTATATAATTTAAAATTGATCAATTTGTGTATAATTTATGTCCTGAAAAGAAAAAGTTATATGAACTCATGAGAAATTATATAAAGAAACTCAACCACTGCACCTTGTCAGTTATTTTCAATGAAACTTGCATAAAAGAAGGACTGTTGTCCAAATACACAATTTTATCTATCTTTATATATATATGTATGTATGTTGTTTTTATGTCCATCGTTTTCGTCATATTGAACTGAATTTGTATTTTAATGAATTTTGTCTTGAAAATGGTTTATTAAAACCGAAACGTCTGACGTCGACAATTCTTTCATTTTAACTACATTTATGGATTTTTGTTTGTTTTTCAAAATTTCTACATTCTGTCGGATTTATATCCATTTACACTTGCTTATATACTGTCTACTGAAAACACAAACCTAAATTCGTTTTTTTTTTTTTTTTTTTTTTACAACATGGAAGATTGCAGGCTTATCCGGAAATACAGGAATTTTAAAATAATCACGAACTTTTAGGAATACGTTATGAAAGCGTCCCTATGTGACTACTCTGTGACCACGTTAAACGGAAAGCTGATCTTTTAAAAATTTTCAGTTATCTGTTTTACTCTTGGATAAGACTTGTGTTTTTATATCCATCGTTTTCCATCATATTGAACTGAATTTGTATTTTAATGAATTTTGTCTTGAAAATGGTTTATTAAAACCCGAAACGTCTGACGTCGACAATTCTTTCATTTTAACTACATTTATGGATTTTTGTTTGTTTTTCAAAATTTCTACATTCTGTCAGATTTATATCCATTTACACTTGCTTATATATATATATATATATATATATATATATATATATATATGTATATAAATAAAAGAAAAAAACACTAAGATATATAAGCGGTGTTCTTATAGATATTTTATTTTTTTACAAAATAGTTCTCAATGTAAATTTACAGAGCATTAATATTATAAATTAATTGATTTAAAATATGGTTTTTTTTTTTACACAGTTCTAACCATGTTTCAAAATGGAAGCTAAAGCCCCGAATTTAATTTTGTGATTAAATTAAAAGACATTATTTCCATTTCATCCTCAAATTTTTCACTTGAGGATGAAATGGAACTAATGTTTCAATTTAATCACAAAATTAAGGGAGAAAGGAATTCCACAGGCGAGAGGTGCAAGACATGAAGCTATTAGAGTAGAAGAGACGGCTACATTTAGGAGTATTGACAGTGAAGGGGTGAGAGCGGGATGCCAGCCTCGTAGGGCGCTTTTGAACTCATGACGTCTAGGAACCAGCAAATGCAGCTCCTCGGAGCAATTTCCATGAAAGTATTTGTAGAACAGACAGAGAGAGGTGATGGCGCATCTGTGAGAAAGTGACTGTAGACGAGACGCCAGGGCAGGGCCAACTACATTGCATATCTGCCTCTGGAGTCTATCAAGAACCTCGAGGCAAACAGAAGGGGCATCAGACCATATATGGCAGCAATACTCCATGCAAGGGCGAATTGTGGATCTGTAGATCTGGAGGATCGACTTTGGGGAGAAAAATTTCCTGGCGCAGCTCAGGGAGCCAACTTTCCTTGCAGTGGACGAGGCAATTGATTCGATGTATTTATTCCATCTCAGGTCAGCAGTCAACGTGAGACTGAAAAGCCGCAGAGAGTTGCTCTCAAGAAGTTGAGCATCAAACATTCTAATGGAAGGAAGGGAAGGCTCTCTGTGGTGATTAATAGAGAGCAGTTTTGTCTTAGAAGCATTGAAGTTGACCAGCCAATTTATGCCCCAGTTCACAATCGATTGGAGGTCCTTTTCGAGACGCACGGCCAGGTGAGTTTTGTCAGCGAGACTAGATTTGTTTTTGAGGCAGGAATAAATTGTGGTGTCATCCGCATAGATGCCAACTTGGGAACTTATGGCATCAGGAAGGTCATTTATGTAGATAAGGAATAGAGTGGGGCCTAGGATGGAGCCTTGAGGAAAACCTGTATTTGTGGGATAGAAACTGGAGGAGAATCCGTTGAGAACAACCTTCAATTCATGGTTTGACAGGAATGATTGTATTAGGTTATATATTCAACCTGTAATGCCATAACACTGGAGCTTGCGAAGAAGGCCGGCATGCCAAACCCTATCAAATGCTTTGAAGATGTCTAGTGCCATGGCTCGGGCTTCCCTGTTATTTTGGAGAGCTCGGTAGACTGTTTCAGTGATGGCTGTAAGCACATTGGCTGTAGATCGGGCAAAGCAGAAACCATATTGCTTGTCTGACAGCAGATTATGGGATGTGAGGTGGTTAACCACCCCGGTATTGATTAGAGCTTTGAAGACTTTGCCGAAGAGGGGAAGGAGACTGATAGCACGGTAGTTGGAAGGGTCAGAGGGGGTCGCCGGAGTTCTTGAAGACAGGAACGATCGAAGAGGACTTCCAGCAGTCAGGAAAACAAGATTCCTTGAGGCAGTAGTTGTATAGTTTCGAAAGAAAATAGCCAGCTCAGGCGCGCATTTCTTCAAGACAATGGCTGGTATCCCATCTCCACCACTAGCCTTGTTGGGGTCTAAATTGGAGATAATGCCCAGTACCAAAGATGGGGTTATGTTTAACCCACTCAATATGGCCTCAGTTCTAAGAGGGAAGTCGGGTATGGGTACGCCGGAAGAGTCGAGCATCGAGTTGAATGAAAATTTCCGAGCAAAGCATTCAGCCTTGTCGGTAGAGGAGGTCAGGACTTTCAACTGGTTGAATAAAGGAGGTATAGAGGGTTTGCAATTGTTCAATATGCTCTTGCAGAGACGCCAATAATCTTTGGAGCCAAATTTGCGAGATGCAAGACGTTCCTTCATTTGAGCCGCAAATAGTGACTTAGCATCGTTGAGGACACGCTTACATTCATTACGGGCGGAGGCAAAGAGATGTTTATTGCAGTCAGACATGTCGCTATGGTATAGGTGGAAGTAGTGGTTCCTATGGGTGATGGCGGCTGAGCAAGCAGCCAAGAACCAGGGGGATGAGCGCGACTTGACCCTATATTTCCTTGATGGGAAGAAAGCGTCGATTCCAGCTTCAGCCCAGGAAGAGACCTTAGAAGCACATTCTCGGACGGGGAGCTTAAAGACCCCATCCCAGGGGACATCGCAGAGGAAATCACGGAACGTGTCCCAGTCAGCTCGTTGATAGTAGAACAAAGTTCTAGTGGTAGGAGGTTCTTTATAGGGGGTGGAGTTAAAGGAGATATTAACCGATACTATAGGTAAATATGTATATATATATATATATATATATGTATGTATACATTTATGTGTATATATATATATATATATATATATATATATGTATGTATACATTTATGTGTATATATATATATATATATATATATATATGTATGTATCATATATATATGTATGCATGTATATATATATTAGTGATAGGATGATACCAATATTTTTACTGATTTCAATACAATTCCTAATACTTTTATAAATTTACAATTCTGATACGGTTCCTGATTCTGATTCTAATACCTACACTAATTAAAATTCATTATTTTCAGGCCCTACAGTTGTTTTACAAAACATAGTGAACAAAACACATTTATTAATAAACATGTTATAGAAAAATGAATACAAAAGCTTATGAAATAAAGCTGGATATCATTTTAATTTAAAAAATTGGGTAAAAGTTTTAACAATAAAGAGAAAAATCTTTTTACATAAATCACTTAAGTATCCAGCAGCTAATATATTGCTTTACTTTGGTTATCAGAAATCTTTAAAAAATTTCCAAATTGCACTTTTCTGCCTGGCATTGGATAAACTTGTCATAATTGTGGTCCGAAAATAATAAATATGTGGCATTTTTCAATGAATGGAACAAATTTAGAGATGACAATAATACTCTAAGCAGAAAAGCATCATCCTATCTATTGAGGTTTAACTCATGCATATATTTTGATAAAGTACAAGGAGTACCTAATAGTGCAAAGTAGTGAATAAAAAATAAATGCAAATTTAAAATGTGCTTACAGACATTTAATAAAGAATTTCAATTGAGATATTAAATATGAATTATCACAGCAATTTAATAAATAAATAATAAAGGGTCTTCAATCTTATGTAAAAAATTTAAGTTCTAATGTCTAAAATAAATTTCTCAGAAAAAAAATTTAATAATTTCTAAAAAGAATCAAAAACTCTTTTATTTTTGTTAAAAGAAAAAAGAGTAAAAGTTCAACAACACAGTAAAAACTTTTTTTAAAGAGATATAAGCAATTTTACCAAACTTTCCAATAAATTTTTAAAATATTAGGAAGTTGAAAGCTAAATAACACTGATATCCAACTTGATCATTTTATAAGGTATGAGATTCAGCTGTTAGAAAGCATTAAAATAAAATAAGATTAAAAATTATTAAAATCCTCATAAAGATGAGAACAACTGTAAATGTATTTTTCAGTTATTCATTAAATTATTAGAAGATGAAATTTTACTATTTCTTTTTTTTTAAAATATTGAAACAAATCATGCTAAAAGTGAGAAAAACCTATAGCTTAATCACACCAGATAAAATTTTTATTTTTAATTTCTTTTTAAACATTGTTAATTCACCAATTTCATATTATAAATTATTAATTATAATCAAAATTCTGTAATATAAACATAAAATGAATTCACATTGTTGTTCTGCCAGGCTCTCTTTTAAGACAATTTTTATTATTTTTTTAAGTGTTGTCTGCATTTAAAAAACCTAGAAAAAATTTATAATCTTATTATATAAAATTTTATTTTAAAATTCAGATTTTCTATTATTCCTCAGTAAAAATTAAAAATAAAATTTCATATAAGGAGTTTCAATCAGCACTTAATCCAAAGGATCATATAAAGCCAGTGATAGACATTTACCCTCTCCTTTGATGGGAATTACAAAAAATAGGGAGTTACTTTTCAATCACTCTGTATATTGCATTAAAAAATATTAAGTGATGATAATGCTTTCAGTCACTGAATTCAAATGAAAATGAATTTCCCACCATCATGGTGCTTTTAGTGTATGTATGTATATATATATATATATATATATATATATATAAAAGTGAACTTTGAAGTCAACATTCAGAGGTTGACATCAATGTTCACTTTTGTATTTACATACGCTCTATTGCTGATATAAAGCACTTTATTCCATAAATATAGCACACCTTAAATAAATATATATATATATGTATGTATATATAAATAAAAAGAAAGAAATGGAGAGCTTACTTCTTCCTTAATAAGAACGAATCACAAAACAATAACTACAAGGAAACTTACGGTTTTAACAGTAAAAAAGCAGCACCATTTATTCATAGTTTGTCTGCTTTCAAAAAGCAACAACATAAATTTCCATGATAAGAAATGCTACTTTCAGAAACACCTAGATAAGATAGTAAAGGACATTCACGCTACGGACAAAATTTTAGTAAAATCCGACAAAACTGGAAACTTTATAAAACAACCATAAAGGAATACAACGACCTAATAAATAAGGACTTACATAAGAACTACAAGAAAGCGAATAAAAATGACCTCAACATAGTTCGGGATATCAATACTAGTTGTAAGGAAAACACTGATAAACTAAAGATCAGTGACAGAGTAGGGCAACTATATCAAAAAGAATGCTACATAACCATAAAGGACCATAAACCATATTTTGAGGCTAATCCCACTACAAGGATAATAAATCCTACAAAACCAGATATTGAAAAAATCAGTAAAATGATCCTTGAAAGGGTAAATAAACAAATTAAAGAAAAAATAAGCCTGAAACTTTGGATTAATACAAAGAAAGTGATAAACTGGTTTACTAACATAAAAGAAAAGAACAACTGTACACTGATGCAGTTTGATATTGATAATTATTACCAATCAATATCTAAAGAACTATTTATGAATACGTTGGACTTTGCCACCCACTATACTGATATTACAGATGAGGAAAAGAACATTATTCTATATGCGAAAAAATTGGTACTTATACACAAAGGTGAGCAATGGATTAAGAATTCTTATGACCACTTTGACATCACAATGGGATCACTAGACTCAGCTGAATCTTCTGATTTCATTGGTCTTTTTATATTATACAACCTTACAGCGCACCGTGATATGAATATAAATGACATTGGTTTGTACAGAGATGATGGTCTTATGGTTATTAGAAACTCAACCAACTTCAAAATAGATAGAATTAGAAAGGTTTTATATAAAGAATTTAAAAGCATGGGCTTAAAAATTACGGTTAGCACTAAACTTAAAAAAGTGAACTTCCTAGATATAACATTAGATCTAAATAAAAATACATACACACCTTATAAAAAACCCAACACCAATCCTTTATATATACACCCTAAATCAAATCACCCCCCATCTATAATTAAACATATACCGTTATCTATCAGTAAACGAATTAGTACAAATTCAGCAAATGAGAAGATTTGCTATGAACATATCAATTCCTATAATAAGGCTCTAAAAGAGAGTGGCTACAAAACCCCCAAACTAACTTATATAAAAAATGAAAACGCAAAGCATAGAAAAAACAGATGTAGAAAAATAATTTGGTATATGCCCCCATACAACCAAATGGTAAAGAACAAATTAGGACAAAAAATCCTTGCATTAATAGTCAAGCATTTTCCTAGTGAAAGTAAACTAAGTACTATTTTCAATAAAAACACACTAAAATTGAGTTACAGCTGTATGGAAAACTTAGAAAAAATTATTAAGAACCATAATGCTAATATCTTAAACAAACACTTATACCAAAATCAAAAAAAATTAGACAATGGAAGAATAAAAATAAAAACTGATGAAAATAAACAAAAATTATGTAACTGTAGAAACCCTCATAATTGCCCTCTACAAAATAAATGTTGCACTGAATCAATAGTATACCAATGCAATATCTCTTCAATTGAGAGTCCGAAAAACATAAAAATATATATAGGTTGCACTAGCCATGAGTTCAAAAAAAGATTCAACCAACATCAAACCTCATTTAGGATAAATAAATATAAAAATCAAACATCTCTATCAAAATACTTCTGGCACCTAAAAGAATCAAATAAAACACCTACAGTAAAATGGAAGTTAATAAGAAAAGCTAGAATATGTAGGTCATTAAATTGACCCATGCCCTTTGTGCATACATGAGAAACTATATATTACTAAGTTTATAAAAAATAAAAATTTACTGAACCAGAGAAATGAAATAGCTATTTTATGCCGTCATTGTCAAAAATTTTCCTTAAATAATATTTAAAAACAAAAATAAATTTATAAAAGTGCGATCAGGTAATATACATACTTATATTTAACATGAAAAATTAATTTTATATACTGTTAGTAATTCTATTACATTTACTTGTTTTTTCATAAAAAAAATAGTCTATTAAAATAACAGTGAAAATATTTTAAAGTTGTATTTAAAATTGTAGTTAATACGAATTCTAACCTAAACATCTTTTAAAATTGTAGTTAAATAAAATGTATTCTAACCTAAACACCTCTCAAAAAGTAATATCGACATTCAAATGTATCCAATAAAACACCTACCGAAAAATGAAATTATGACGAAAAGCTAGAAGTTGTAGGCCATCGAATGACCCATGTCCTTTGTACATACATGTGAAACTATATATTACTAAGTTTATATATATTAAAAAAAAATAAAAAATAAAAATAAATAAATAAATAAAGTTTACTAAATCAGAGAAATGAATTAGCTATTTTTGCCGTAAGTGCCAAAAATTTTACTTAAATAATATTTAAATATAAAAATTTTAAAAATTGTAATAGACATATACTTGATATGGAAAAATAATTTTACTTACAGTAAGTAATTCTAATACATTTACTTCTATTAAATGAAATATAGTCTATAAAAACTAACAATGAAAATATTTTAAAGTTGTAATTAAAATTGTAGTTAATTAAAATGAATTCTAACCTAAACTTCTTTTAAATTGTAATTAAATAAATAAATAAAGTTTACTAAATCAGAGAAATGAATTAGCTATTTTTGCCGTAAGTGCCAAAAATTTTACTTAAATAATACTTAAATATAAAATTTTTAAAAATCGTAATATACATATACTTGATATGGAAAAAGAATCTTACTTACTATAAGTAATTCTAATACATTTACTTCTAGTATTAAATGAAATATAGTCTATAAAAACTAACAATGAAAATATTTTAAAGTTGTAATTAAAATTGTAGTTAATTAAAATGAATTCTAACCTAAACTTTTTTTAAACTGTAATTAAATAAATAAATAAAGTTTACTAAAACAGAGAAATGAATTAGCTTTTTTTTGCCGTAAGTGCAAAAAAAAATTTACTTAAATAATATTTAAATATAAAAATTTTTTAAAATCGTAATATACTTGATGTGATAATAATTCTACAAACTATAAGGGATTCTAATTACATTTAATTGTTCTTAAAAGAAATATAGTATATTAAAAATTAAAAGTAAAAATATTTCAAATCGTAGTTAAATAAAAAAGTATTCTAACCTAAACACCCCCCAAAAATCTTTAAATATACGAAGGAAAAAAATGCCGTAAGAATTTTTGCCATTAACAATAAAATTTTTAAAATATCCAGACGACACGCTTTTAATGGATGTTAGATTTCATTGAAAAATACATCCCTACCCACTACCAAAACGTAGCAATAACTTATACATTAAAATATAGACATATTGAACACCCAGACACCCCTCGTCTAGTAAACTGGATTCATCTGTAACCTTGGAAACATGAATTATGATTTTAGCTGTGTCTTTAAAACCCAGTAATTTTAAAGGTTACTCCAAAATTCACTTGAGGATGAAATGGAACTAATGTCTTTAATTTAATTACAAAATTAAATTCGGGGCATTTAGCTTCCATTTTTGAAACATGGTTAGAACTGTGTAGTGAAAAAAAACATTTTAAATCAATTAATTTATAATATATATATATATATATATATATATATATATATATATATATATAATGTTTGTTATTATGGCATCTTGTTTGCAAATGAAGAATTGGGTTTGTTTTCCTTGTTTATTGCAGGGTTCAGATGGTTAGTGTTAATCTATGTGAGCTATCTCCCCTGAAAACTCTCCCTGCCGGGAAAAGGACTTCCGGTCGGAAGTCGGGGCGGCGGCCATGTTTGTATATACTGTGTAGTGAGTGAGGAGTCGAATAAAATATTCTCTCCGTATCCGTTGTCGAAGTCCGTCATTCACATGTTTATATTTTTCTTTATGCACCTTGACAGTCCTTTATTTTTTATACTAACATTGGTAGCAGAGCGTAGTTATGGCTTCAAAGCACATTTCACCGCCCGTCTTAGTTAAAGACAAGTACAGCACGTGGAAAAAAGAAATGCAAATCTGGGAAATGGCCACGTCGCTGGACAAAACAAAACGCGCCCCATAGTATTTCTTTCACTGGAAGGAAAACCCAGAGAAGCTGTATTGGAATTGGATGTTGCGGCACTTAATTCTGAGGATGGAATGGCTAAACTGTATGAAAAAATTGACACGCTTTTTTTGGAAGATATAAACCAGTCGGCCTTTCTGGCCTACGAGACTTTCGAAGGATACCGGAGACAGCCTGAAACATCAGTGGAAGACTTTCTCATCAACTTCGGCCGACACGTTGCTAAGTTGAAAGATTTCAACATCATCCTGCCTGAACCGGTACTTGCATTCAGGGCATTAAAGAGTGCTTCCTCAACCCTGAAAATGAAAGACTAGTCAAGGCGACTGTCGGCGAACTGACACTCTCTTCCATGTCGGCACAATTAAAGAAGATTATGCATAGACAGCCGTCTGAAGCTTCATCTATGAACTCTACACCCGTAGTGGTCAAGAAGGAAGATGTTATTGCCTTTACTGAAAATAAAAACGAACCTAGCGAGGTATACTATGGTCGCTCTTCCCACCGCCGTGATTCGCATTTTAATAGTCGGCGAGGAAAAAAACATACCGCGGTGGAAAACGACATAGCAACAACAACAACAAAACACGCCCACTGACAAAAACAAAATAAACCCGCTAGGACCCAAGGCAACCCCACTGTGTGCTTTAAATGTGGCTGCAAATTTCACTGGTCTTACGACTGCCCTTATGTCGACGATACCCGGGACAAACATGAGGACGCGAAACACGAAAAGTTATCTGTATCTGGCTAACATTGTGCTGATGAGTCAGCAAAAAACGCGAGACAAATGGCAACACGCTTTTGGGTGAGACACTTGGTTCCGCTTGTCCTAGATAGTGGTGCATCTGGCACCGTTTGTGGAAAAAAATGGTATGAATGTTTTCTCGAAACATTAACTGATGCACAGAAAAAAAAATAATTATGAGGAAAGGAGGAGAACTTTTAAGTTCGGGGACGGAAACAAGCTGGACTCTCTCTACAATGTGACTCTACCATGTGTCATCGCAGACATTGACGTCAATATTGTTACCGATGTTGTGGATTCTGACATTCCACTTCTCTTAAGCAAAGATGCAATGAAAAGAGCTGGAACCTGTCTCAATTTTGAACATGACAGTGTGACGATGTTTAAAAAGAAAATTCCATTGAGATGCACATCGTCTGGTCATTATCACATCCCTATCACCAGACCCCTACCAGATAGAGGTAAGCTCAAACACATTCTTCTTGTTAAAGAAATCTCCTCTAAAAACAAATCAGAAAAAGTGAAAGTTGCAAACCAAATTACATAGACAATTTAGTCATCCCAGTAGTAAGAAATTATGTGATTTAGTTAGAAATGCTGAATAAGAGATCCTGAATTTATGAAAATCTTACAAGCACTTCCAAATTCCTGTGAAGTGTGTATTCGCTATAAAAAACGAACCTAGACCTATTGTTGGATTCCCATTAGGATCTTATTTTAATGAAACTGTTGCTATGGATATTAAAGAGATTAATGGTAACAAGGTACTGCACTTGATTGACCATGCTACCAGATACAGTGTCGGCGTTAGGATTCCAAGTAAAGAAAGATCGGACATCATCAGTGCTATGTTTAAACACTGGATAGCGTATTTTGGGACTCCTGGATCTATCTTAACTGATAATGGTAGGGAATTTGATAACGAATCATTCCGTGACATGGCACAGAATTTAAATATCGCTAGCGTATTCACTGCTGCTGAAAGTCCATGGAGTAATGGCTTAAATGAACGACACAATGGGATATTGGGAGAAATGGTCAAAAAGACTGTAGAGGACACAAATTGTAGTTTTGAGATAGCACTAGCATGGGCTATAAGTGCAAAGAATACACTTCACAGTGCTCACGGATTCAGCCCCAATCAGCTTGTTTTTGGTAGGAATCCCAATCTGCCCTCCTTTTTGAATGATAAACTCCCTGCATTAGAAGGTGTCTCTACCAGTGAGATAGTTGCCAGTAACCTCAATGCCATGCATGCAGCTAGAAAACAATTTATTATGTGTGAGTCTTCGGAAAAATTAAGACGCACTTCGTCATCAAGTTAGGACTAGTACAACACAATCCTACAAAAATGGTGATGTTGTTTTCTATAAGAGAAATTTCTGTGATAGATGGCTCGGTCCAGGAACTGTCATAGGGTGGGAGCACAAGCAGGTACTTGTTAAACATGGGGGCACATATGTAAGAGTGCACCCATGTCGCCTCGTGTCTCACCCAGAAACATATCAAAGTTCCTCTGAAAGTGAGGCTATAAGTGAATCCACCACTTCACAAAGTGAGCCTGAAGGATCTTCAAACTTATCAATGTCTGACGAAAACGATGTTGCTGAAGAACCAGGAACTCTGAATGATCATGTTGCACAACATCAGACTGTGAGAGAGGCACACGTACTACCAAAGCAAAATCCAATTCACAAAACAATTACGCTTCCTGCCAGGACAATCCATTAAATGCAAACTTGCCAATGATGATGATTCGAAATGGCGAACATTGAATGTCATAAGTAGGGCAGGCAAAGCTACAGGTAAAAAACAAGCATTTAATGAATGTGGCTATGGAACAAGGTGAACCCTTCTGGCTAGACTTCAATCATGGAGTATTGGAATGGAAAGAAAATAAAGCCAGACCAATAAATAAGGATGAAGCTACCTCTAGTGATGAGGAAAACATTATGATTTCTTCTTCTAATCACGACCTGAAATGGCAAGAGAAAACGAACTCCAAAGCTGGGTTGAAAATAAAGTTTACACCCAAGTGCCTGACCAAGGCCAATGCAAAATATCCACAAGATGGGTTTATACTAATAAAAATGTCAATGGCAAACAGATCTATAAAGCTAGACTTGTGGCGAGAGGCTTTCAGGAAAGGGATGCGGGCAATATAAGAAATGATTCTCCAACATGCTCTAAAGAAAGTCTACGATAGCCTTGGCTATAATGGCATCTAACCATTGGGTGTGCAAGTCAATGGACATAAAAACAGCATTTTTACAGAGCAAAGAGTTGGACCGATTGATCTATTTGCATCCTCCCAAAGAAGCCAAGGTACCTCCAGGATATATTTGGAAACTCTCCAAATGTGTATATGGTTTGACTGATGCATCAAGGTCCTGGTACCTGACACTCAAAGAGGAATTGTTGAAGTCAGGAGCAGTGGTTTCAAAATATGATCAAGCCATATTTACATGGAACTTTGGAAACAAACTGCATGGTATTATAGCTACTCATGTTGATGATTTTTGCTTTGCAGGCTCGGAGATTTTTCAGAGCAGAGTCATGGACAGGATTCGTCACTTGTTTAGGATCAAATCTGAGGAAGTTGCTGAGTTCCAGTATATAGGATTAAGCATAAAGAAAACTGGGAATGATGTTAAACTTGGACAGGACGAATATGTCAAAAAGCTAAGGTGTATCCCACTAGAACCAGGCAGAAATTTGAAAGATGCAATATCTTCAACAGAGGTTACTGAAACCAGGCAACTGATCGGACAACTTAATTGGTTAGCCACCCAAACCAGACCCGATCTTAGTTATGATGTCAGTGAGTTAAGCTCGATACTAAAACAAGAAAATGTAGAATGTTTAAAACAGGCTAACAGGGTGGTAAAAAAGCAAAAAGGAGAAATCTTATATAGATATTCCAGACTTAGGGAACCTTGAGCACCTAAAAATTATTGCATACAGTGATGCTTCTTTTTGGCAATTTAACAGATGGAGGTTCACAGGGAGGCTATATACTTTTTTTAGTTGGAAGCAATGACAAGTATATGCCCATTGCCTGGCAGTCTAAGCGTATTAGAAGAGTTGTCAAAAGTACTTTTAGCTGCTGAAACTTTAGCCATGGTTGACATGGCAGAAGCCTGTATTTTTTATCGAAAACTTTTTGTTAGAAATACTACAATTGAACGATGATACTAACAACATTAAGATCTTCTGCAAAACAGACAATTCCTGTCTCTATGATTCTGTACATTCCTCAACCCAAATTTTGGATAAGAGACTTCGCATAGAGATGGCTATTTTGAGAGAAATGATTGACAGAAAGGAAATTGCAGAGATCTCTTGGATATCAACTGATGTACAAATTGCCGACTCCTTGACAAAGAAAGGAGTGCCATCATTCAAGATCCTTGGGTTCATATCCGAACCAAAGGAATCATCTGTATAATGTAAATACCCGGCCCTTTTTTTCTTTTGCAGATTAGATGATTCCAAACTGAAAAGAAGAGAAAAGGGGAAGAACTGTTAATCTATGTGAGCTATCTCCCTGAAAACTCTCCCCTGCCGGGAAAAGGACTTCCGGTCGGAAGTCGGGCGGCGCCATGTTTGTATATACTGTGTAGTGAGTGAGGAGTCGAATAAAATATTCTCTCCGTATCCGTTGTCGAAGTCCGTCATTCACATGTTTATATTTTTCTTTATGCACCTTGACAGTCCTTTATTTTTATACTAACAGTTAGCATTAGCAAGATCTTTACTGCTACACCTTTTCTTTCACTATAGCCCTATTTTGTCTTTATTCTTGGTCTCTGACAATCCCCTTTTTAAATCCTTGATTTTTCCAATTAATAAGAGATTAATTCAGTATCAAAACATACAAAAATAAATTTTAAATAATAAGTTTTGTGCTCAATCATCAATTTTTCTCTACCACTAGAAAATTTTAGTTTGACCAGAAAATTGCAAAGTCAATGGGCAGAAATGAAAGAGAACACCTTACCTATGTATATATATATATATATATTGGTTTTGAATGCAGTTAGCAATAAGATACATACTTGATTATTGCTTAAATTTATTTATTTCCCTGCTTCTTGAGTTTGCCGTCATTCTATATATAATCATCAGAATGCACAATGGTTCTGATGTATTTGTTTAATAAATCCTATCTGTAATAATTTGCAATGCATTTTCATAGAAATTATTTGAAATGAATTTTTATAGTAAAATCAGTTGCAATGCATTTTTGTAGTAAAATCATTTACAATGCATTTCTATATAAAATCAATTGCAGTGCATTTTTATAGTAAAATCATTTAAAATGTGTATTTATAGTAAAATCTGTGCAATGCATTTTTATATAAAATCACTAGCAGCATGGCCCGGCATTGCCCGTGCTTGATTCAAAAATCGTACAACTCATACAGCAATCGCTATCACTTGACTTAAAATATTTTTGCCATTCCTTGCCTTTAAAGGAGTGCCCTTTGCCGTGCTGATGTTGCTACATGCCTTACTTCTTGCCTATCTCACACTGCAAATTTTTTCTAAGCTCTATACTAAACATTAAATCTGTTACGAAAAAAGAACTAAACAAAATGAACACAAAACTATCAGCTTTAAAAAAGGACTCGTAACTGGAAAAAAAGAATGAAAAAAGAATGTTAACAACAAATACTTTTTCACACCGAACACAGTTCTGCAGAATCAGAATCAACGTTGAGTTTAAGCAAGTGAATGAGCCAATTGGAGTAAAGTGCCATGCAGATTTAAATTTTTCCCACTTGTGATGAATGCAGCTATCGATTTTTTTTGCATGCTAGCATGCTAGTTAACATTCGTGTCAGTCAGCTGTTGGTTCTCACACTGGCCAATAGAATCTTCCTGCCTATTTGTGGTAGCCAGCTATAGGCTCTCACTCTGGCCAGTAGAAAATGGCCACAAACTACATGAAAAGTACTGTAGAAGCATGAAAAAGTTGATTATTTCCACTATCAATGGAAGTTGGGAAATACAAAGTCCGTCTTGGCCTTCCCACTAACTTGGAGCATGTGCATGTAAATTTTGGTGCAAATCTGTTGAAAATTGCAGCCGTGCATTCGTTACACACACACACACACACACATCCTTCCTTTTATAGATAGAGATTTGCAATGTGTTTTTAAAGCAAAATCCTTTGCAATGCATTTCTATGTAGACTTTCTAGTATTTTCTGTATCTCAATAGATATAATCAGATTCAAAATTGATTCATTTGCTTAATAAACCCTCCCTGTGATTTCAGGGTTTAAGGAAACAATAATTCATACTGTATTCCTACAAAATGATCAGTAGCAATACATTTAAAATATAATATAGCAAACAAATACATAATTCCCTCAGTTTCTTTTGAGTCTTACTATTTATTGCATCAATATATGCATGAGTTCAGCAATTCCACAGCTGAATGATGTCCTTGGGTTCTCCTCAAGGAAGAACAAAGATTGGTTTGATGATAGCAATGTGGAAATCCAAGAACTGCTCATGAGGAAAAGATTAACTCATCAAACCCAGTTAGTTCAGCCAGATTGTCTTGTAAAGAAAGCTGCATTCTGTTTCATATTCTGTGACCTCCAGTGTAGACTCTGAGAGATTAAGAACTAGTGGTGAATCAAACTCGCTGAAAAATTCAGCTGTAAGCAGACAGTGGAGATGTTAGGGTCTTATAAAGCTTTAAAGGCAGTATACATCCCTATGTATCAAGTCTAGAGTCCTATATGCAGTACTGATGGTCAAACGCTCCTTACAAATAAGGTGTCCATCCTAAGCTGTTGGTCAGAGCATTTCCAGGCTCTTTTCAGTGTTAATCGCTCGGTCCAGGAGCCAGCAATTCTCTGCATACCCCAACAACCAGTAAGAATGAAACTGAGTTGCTCACCATTGAAAAGACTATCAAAGCCATAAAACAACTGAAGTGTGGCAAGGCAACAAGAGACAATGGAGTCCCACCTGAAATCTGGAAACATGGGATCCAGTGTTGCATATAAAACTCCATAAGCTCCTTTGCTGTGGTTGGGAGCAGGGAAAACTACAACAAGATCTCCACATTGCTGTACAAGAACAAAGAGGAAAATATTTGCTCCAATTACTGAGGGATTACTCTGCTCACCATCACAAGAAAAATCCTTGCCAGGGTTCTGCTGAACAGACTGTTACTCACCATTGCTGAAGAGTTACCTTCCAGAGACTCAGTATGGCTCCAGAACCAACAGGAGTACAACAGACATGGCGTTTGTCCTCCAGAAGCTGCAGGAGAATTTGGGATTAAAACAAGTTGCTGTATGTGGCATTTGTCGATCTGACAAAAGCATTCAACATAGCAGAAGAGGAATGTGGCAGATCATGGGGTGACTTGGCTGTCCCCTAAAGTTCCTGAACATGATCATCCAACTGCACAAGGATCAACATAGCAAAGTTAGGCACAGTGGTTATCTCTCAGAGCCCATCTCGATCACCAATGATGTAAAGCAGGGTTGCATTCTAGCACCAACTCTCTTCACTATATTCTTCAGCATGATGCTCAAACAAACCATGAAAGATCATGATGATGAGCATAGAGTCTACATCAGATGCTGTCTTGATGGTGGCCTGTTTAATCTACAACAAAAGCCCACATAAAGACCCTGAAGGAACTTCTCCGAGACCTCTGCTTTGCCAGTGATACTGCCATTTTTACCCACTCAGAAGGAGCTTTACAGTGCACTACTTCCTGCTTCACAGATGCTGCCAAAATTTGGGGGCTTGATTCAATTTAAAGAAGGGTATGCCTCAGGATGAGTACCACCATCCCCATATCATCATTGATGTGACTGAGCTGAAGGCAGTCCATCATTTTAACTACCTTGGATGTATGATTTTCTTTATAAAATGGTTTCCCCCACCATATTTTTTAACTTGTCAAGTTCCAGAAGAAATATATTTTCTGGGTCACCCTGTCGACTTGCTTAATTCTTTTCTTTTCCTCTGTCACTCTCTTTACCTTTTCCCTCCTCATGTCTCTCTCTCTCTCTTCCCCCTAAAAATCCTTATATTGAAATCTCTGTATTTCTCCCCCTTTTTTCTTTCCCCTTTTAATATTAAAACTTTTCCTTTTTTCTCTTTTCTCTTTCTTCCTTTTTCTTTTCCTTATGTCTGAAGAAATTGAACTCCATTTATTCTTGTAAAACTGACTGGAAGAGATGGATGTCTGAAGCCCACAAAATAAATTATCACCTGACCAAATGGATTTTTAAGGATTCTGTATTTACTGTTATTGTTGTCTCTTTAAAGAGGTTACAAACAGACAAAGGTGGTACTCGAGTGAAGGAACAGTAACACGTGTGTAGATGAAAGAAGAGAGGTTTATTGTAAAAGAGAATACACGAATGAAAGACAGGGAATCGGGTAGCAGACTAGTAATTTCCAAAGCAAGCTCCCAGGTATATCCTATGCTCACCATATATAGCTACTGATGTAGTCAGTCCACATAGGTGATAGGGAGTGTGGGACATTCCATTACAACATGTATCAGAGTTATCTCCCTTCCACTGGCGATGCCAGGTGGCAATATCCTTTTTATAACAGTGGTGGACTGTTTCAAGAAGTTTACAAAGCAACCAGGTGAAATTACCAACTGTGTGTAAAAGCAAAGTACAATAACAATTTAATTACTCTTCTTAAGGAATGTTTTGTTATTAGCTTCAGCAGTGAAGGAACTGAAATGGGTTAAATAGCAGGGTGGACTGCGTGCACTAGCCTTGAACGACAACTAGTCTAGGAGAAGGAAAACCTTGAATTCAAAACTATACAGAAAGTAACAAGAAATTACTCTGTCTTTCCTAAGGAAGTCAAGGCTGTTTCCAGATAATGAAGAAAAGAAGATGCAAATAAAAAGAGTTTGAGACTCTTATGACTGTTTTTGATTCAGTATTTCTGAGGTCTGTCTGGAATGTATCCAGCCATTTTGAATATCTCAACAATTATTTGCATGATATCGATGTAGAAAGTTATTGGTCCTGAACTGTCATCTTTATTTTAGTCATTTTCACACTATCATAATGTAGCCTCCCTCTACCTTGTCTGCAAATACTTTCATGGTAATTGTTCTCATGAGCTCTCCTCTGTGATACCTAGACTTTATGAATTTAGTCACAATACTAGATGGGCAACAAGGTTTCATTAATTTGCAGTTGAATCAGCTAGATGTAACTGTAAGTTCTATGGGAACAGTTTTTTCTCTTCCAGCTTCTTGCTTTCCAGTTAACTTTAATCTTCAAAAATTTGAAGGCAATGTTAGTCATTATCTACTGTCTTCTTAATACTTGTTCTTTTATTGTTCTCACTTCCTAATAATGTTTCTCTTTTTGCTTTCACACTCAGTAACCCCTTGCATTTCAGTGGCTTTACTGCTATCCTTGGGATGAAATGATTAAAAAAAAACAAAAAAACTTGGTAACTAATGAAGAAGAACCTTACTGTGTGTGCGTGTGCAAAATGACACACTCACATAGAGTTACATGGTCCTGATATACCACTGAATGAGCCTAGACATTGTGTGACAGTTGTATTCCCAATACAAGAGAGATTATAATCTTCAAATATTGTACCCCACCCCCTGCAAGATTGTCCACCACCCTTCAGTTCAAATTTGGCTCTCTGTGACTTTTATAAAGTTAAAATTGCTGTTGTCCATACTATGGGCAATATTAAGGAAAATGTAATAAGGCAGTTGATGGCAATCCCAAAAGAGGTCTGTTTTTGAAAGTGAAACGGATGCTGTTATAAATTCAGAAGTTTCTAAGCAGAGTACTTTGAAGAGGACTCAAGTGCCATTTCCCTAGGCAGGATATTTTTATCTTTAATTTGAAATAACTAAATACTTTCTGGCTAGTGTGTATTAGTCTTCTTTTATTTGCTATGTTCCTTCAGGACATGGGCAATCATGGCTCTCCACAACTGCCTATCTTTTGTTGCTCTAAGCAATGTTCATTCCATTACCATCCCTCCCAGTTCATATTCTGGCATCCATTTACACAAGTCCCTTAGATAGGTTACTCACTGTTTCTCTCTGTTGCCTTTACTTTTAATATGTTCTGTGAGTGTCAAATTCTCCAATCCTTCTTTCCTCATTATGTTCACCTAAACACAAATATCTTTGGGAAAGGTATGAATTCATCTCCTTCCCCAGCTATGGGTTAAATAATAGGACTTGTATCTGGAAAAAATTGTTGTTATTCTCAAAAAATTGTTAAATACAATATTTACTCACAAAAAAAGAATTCTTACAATCCAAAATATGTTTTGGCTTTAAAAAACCCAAAAGTAATTAATAGACTGTAAAAAACAAATCAATAACTTGGTTTCTTATGTGCTCGAAAAATTTCGATTGCCTCTTTCTGATTTTAAGTGTAAGTGTCTTTGTTTTCATTACAAGTATCGGTCACCATGTAGTTTCTATTTTATTTAATATTTCCTCATTGCTTATATATTCTGTTCTTGGTATTCTTAGCAATACATCAGTAGAACCAGTTTTCTGGTGCTTCAAGTCTAAATAACGCAATCATCAATGATAGTTTTATTAAAACTCATTACTTTTATGTCAATGACATTTATCTTATTACTATTTAAAATTAGGTGAACTTTGTATCTTGTATGTTTGCCAGAAGTCATATATAGAGAGTGGGGAAAATAAAGATGTAAATTTATCATCATTTAGAATGTGGGGCATGGAGCCGATTGTTTTATGAGAAAGTGTATAAAACATGCAAAATCTGGCCCCAAACAGGATACGCACAGCTGTCATCAAGGTCCATGCCAATCTCACTTGTGAATGTCATGACTTCATGCTAAATGAGACAGCACTGACAAACTTCAAAGAGACCGCTTCAGAGTACAACAACACCATCCACAGTAAGAAACAAATTCTATCTCTTGTATCCTCTTTACTATGAACCACACACACACACATATGTTGACTTTTCACACAAACACACATTTAACAACATTTCATTGTTTCTCACATACATACACAAAGAAAATTTATATTTATTTTCAGAATTTTATTAACCCAAACAAAAAGACATTACTTTCCAATCTATGACCAATTTCCTTGTATTCATGTCATTATATTAATGTTCATTTGTTGAAACTATGGTATCTTTTCTACTGAATTTTATTCTTTCAATGAAAGTCATTTTATTATTCTACATGGCCAGATTGTGTGCAGCCCCGCAACAATATTTTATGTTATTGTATTGAATCCCAACACTACGAATTTTGACATTCCAAGCTCCTATTGTTCAACTTTCTTCAAACAGACAATTTTTTTAATGTTGAAAGCAACTTCAATAACTGCAAATAAATGTATAAATATCTCTACTTTCACAAGCTCTTCATGAAGCTAAATGTAAACAATAAACACAACAAGGTTGACCCAATGGATCTTGGGTGGTCTAGTTTTGGATAAAACTCAAGAAACACATGAAGAGAAATAGAAAAAAAAATTATTAAGATTAACTGACAAGATCTTATAACAAGTTTCTTTGCCCTGGGTCTTCTTACTCTAGTATAGAATTGGACAGTGATTTAAGAATATTCAATGGTGGTGGTGAAGAAAAAGAAAGCAGTGATTGTCCTGGAGAAGCTGATGATATATTCTGACATCATGCCAAAATACCCCAGTCCCAAGAGATTAATTTGAGTCAAAACTAAAGATTAACTATAACGATAGTTGGTGAGTAATTTGTAAATTATTAAGTTAACCATTATAGATTCAATGATTTTATTTGACTACTGAAAAGGATGACACCATCTTCTGCGACTGATCATTTTAAAAAAGGAATCTTTATCCAAACTTGCAAGTAAATGTTTTTGTAGTTTTCACAAAGTCACCCATTTGTTAGTGGCAGATAAAATATTGCCTAACTTTAGTATTAACTATCAATATAATAGTGTTGTACCTTACTGTAATTTAGATCCATTGTTTTTTCTCACAGTCGTCTACAACCGAGGCAAAAGGGAACTATTAATCTCATGTTTGTTGACTGCCTGCTCTAGCCACAAAGCCAAGCAAATAGAAAATTCTATTTTTAGCAATTAGACAAAGTGCTGCACCCCATAATGACAGTGTCGCTGGTAATAGCCTTTATGCAAAGACAAAAATGATTGCTAATTAAATTCTGCATTAAGATTTTTATCAAGTAAACCTGTAATGAATGACACAATCAATTGAAAATGAACAAAGGAGGCTTGCGTCATGATGGATTATAAAAACAAGGTTGATCTGATTAATTACCCTCCCCACCAGATCCCACATTTCACCCCCACTACTTTTATTTCATTTTTTTCTTTGAGTAATATAAAATTTTGAAAAAATTTTTATTAATTAATTTTAAGTGTTTTTTTTTTTTTAAATTGATTTTTTTCTTGTATATTTTTTCTTTATCCTAATGACATTTAACTATTGTGTATTATTCCTTTCTAGTACCTGTGGTCAGGGTTTAAATCCAGGTAAAAGCTGAAATATCAAATGCTGATTTTTGAGGCATCAGAATACACATACAAGTCGATTTAACATTGGCCACACTAAACTAGACTTAGTAAATATCAATAACAACCTGGACCTGCTTGGTAGCTGAGGTAGTTGTGCATTTTTGACACTGAACCACTGAATAGTGTTCAAGCCCCTCCCCTTCTTGGAAGATTGCAGCAACACAAACTTTTAAAGTGAGTAAATAAAAACCTGGAAAGATTTGCTTAGTAGTTGAGGTAGTTGTGCATTGTTGTTCAAGCCCCCCCCCTTGAAAGACTGTTGCAACACAATCTTCCTAACTTATCTATTTAACCTTGTTTTATGCTAAACTTAATAAATATCAATAAAAACATGAAAGAACCTGCTTATTAACTAAAGTAGTTGTGCATTTTTGACAGGTACCACTGAACAGTATTCAAGCCCTCCCTTCTGAGACAATTGCTGCAACACAATCTTTCTGTCCTCATTTATCCATTTTACCTTGTTTTACACTTTGAAATTTAGTAAATATCAATAACAGCCAAGAATGGCTTGTTTGGTAGTTGAAGTAGTTGTGTATTTCATGCTGGTGCCATATGTTCAAGCCAAAGTAAAACAATCAGGATTTCAAATGCTGATTTTCAAGGCAGCCAGTTACTTCCCAGTTGAGAGATAGGTGCAACACTGTTTTATAACATCATTTTCCTCCAGCTTGTTTTGTGCTACACTAAACTGAGTAGGAACAAGAACAGCTTGAAATTGCCTAGTTGACAATTTTCCTGATTATATCCCCTTAACATTAAACAGTCCTGCTCTCTTGGTTTGAATTCGCTCTAGATTACTGCATCTTTAATGTCATTAAGATGGAGACTGGTCAATAGCGCCACAATAGCAAGGTCCCATTGAAGGTCCACATGATGGACAACCATCTGATCTGGGTAGATTAACACTTCCAAAACCAGATCAAGACCATCCTCAATGTGGTTTTATTGAATAACCTTTTTCTGAACATGTGTACAATTATTTTTCTTTTAATATATTTTTTTCTTTTCCTACTAAATTGTTGTATAGAGAAATGGACTTGTCTATTTCCAGATGTGTCTTCTATTGCCAGTGGTTTATTAGCCATGAATTTTGAAAGTTCTAATTTACTGTATCCTGAAATAAATAAATATATATATATATATATATATATATATATATATATATATATATATATATATATATATATATATATATGTGTGTGTGTGTGTGTGTGTGTGTGAATGAGATAATGATATATATTTTTTTTATATATCAAGAACAAAGTTATGGAAAAATGTATGACAAAGTGTAAAAAGTTTTCTTGTGACTTGTTTTGTCTTTTAGGACTTCATTGGACTAAATTTGTTATGCTGAGGCAACTGCACATGTGTTCAAATGAGGGATGCTGGGAATTTAATTTTTTTTTTAATTTTTTACCTAGCCAATTTCAAATAGATTCTTTTACATTTTTTTTCATCATTTTCGATCAAAAAAAATAAAATTTTGAATTTTAAATTCCCAGGAGCCCTCGTTTATGAATGTGTGTGCAGGTGTAGTGCACCAACATAATAAATTTAGTCTCATGAAGTTCTAAAGGACAAAACATGTCACAAGAAAACTTTTTCCACTTTGTCATGCATTTTCCCCCATATATATATGTAAATTAAAGGGGATTTGAATAATCATAATTAATTCATTGAATCTCAAAGAATACTCAACAGCATGCAGAACGATTTCATCCTATTTTTGGGACACATCAGCAGTGTGCATCCACTACCAAGAATCAAACCCAGACTGTTACAATATGAACCCGGACCATTATCAAGTCTGGTTTTTTACCTCTCCATCCCTGAGACATGTTAGTCCAGTGGGTATGACACTTGTGTCATATCATAACAGTCCAGGTTCAGTTCCCAGTAGTGGATGTGCATTGCTGATGAGTCCCAAAAAAACAGCCGTCCAGTGCTTTCTGCATTCTGTTGAGGATTCTTCTAGACTCAATGGATTAATTATGATATATATATATATATATATATATATATATAATCTATATATTTTTATATATATATATAATCTGCACTTTTGACTTACCCTAGTATATATATATATATATATATATATATATGGTAAAAGTATAGTTTTAAGGTATGCTATATTTATGACTTAAAGTGCTAAATATCATGGATTGAGTATATATAAATGTAAAACTAGACATTGAGGTCAACACCCAACAGCGACAGTCTGTTTCATACTTAAATGCAATCTTCAGCCCATGTGTGTTGTGTTTTGGCTTGACTATTTATATATACTGTTTAATGATACGTAATGGGTAGAAGGTTGATTACATTGTCCTAATGCTTATATTCTAGAGACAATTGAGCAGAAATGATTGGGAATCAGTAATTTATAGCTATTTTACAGGGTTTTTTTGCTCATTGTTTATTATTGATTACTTTATTATCTATTATTTGTTGTTGATTGTTATTATTATGTTTACTTGTGTTTATATGTGTATTTGTAGTATGATAATTTGTTTTTATTTACTTAATTTATTTACTTATTTATTGATTTTGTTTTTTGTTTATTTTATGTTACTTATTTTGTTTTTGTATTTGTTTTTAGCTATCGATTTTTAAGTAATATGGTAAAAATTTGTTTTCATGTCTGCATCTTGTTATGAGTTCTGATCTTTTATTTAGTTGTTTGTGTTGGTCTGGAAAGGTGATTATAACCATTTTCTCCTCCAGATAGAGTTTACAGTTTTTGAATTTATTGTTGTAGTTTGATGCTGTTATATATATGTTTTCATACACAAAGTGCCAAGCAATCTACATTGTTTTATTTGGCTAAGAAAGGTTGGGATTGTTCCAGATTTGGAGAGAAGCACAAACAATTATCATACTTTGAGGTCAACCAAAGATGACCTCATTTTCATTCTGATTTTCTTTTTTGACAAATAGCGTTAAGTGTTTTTCAAGGCAAAACTTGGTTTTCTCATTCATCACTGCAGAAACAGAACCAAATAACACTTTACCCATCCTAAATATTATGTTACACTGTACTAACCTAAAACTAAGTGTTCATCACAAATCAACTAATAAAAATGATGTCATAAATTTCTATTCCCACCACACAACAAAATAAAATCCGGAATAATTATTGAATTCTGTGTAAGAGCATTCAGAATTTATATCCCTCAATGTTTATATAAAGAGGAGAAATACTGTTACACTCCTCAAATATTCTAATTATTTTATAATTAATGCAAAACAAAAGGCTTGTAAAATATTTTAAAACAGAACAGTGGACCTTTTCTAACATACCCAATGATTCAAAATTGTTCTATATACCAAGTCTATCACAACTACAATTGAAATGAATTTATCTAAGTTTAACATAAAATTTGTTACAACTACTTCTAAAATGATAAAAGACTTAATAAAAAACAAAATAATTAGGTAAAACTTAGAGAAGGAATTTACTCCATCACTTGTAATAATTGCCACAAGAAATACATAGGAGAAACCTCACAGAATTTAAATGAAAGATTATAGGATCACAAAATGTATCTTCTAAAAAAACAACACACTTAATGCATTAGTTAGTAGTGCATTTGAGCATAATTTTGATTTAAAAAATGCTACTTGAATTAAAAGATAAAGCAATTTACTCAGATGAAAATCTATAGAAAATGACAAATGAAAAGGACATTATTACTTAACATAAAAAAAGAGACAATTGAAATTAGAACTAGTAGAGCACATTATGAGGGAAGAGCTCTAGGGTGCTGACAGAACAGAGTGAAGGCAAGAGGGATAGAGAAAAGTAATGCAAAACCTAGCTAACGAGCTTGTGTAAATGGATGGCAGAACAAGAATTAAGAGAGATAGCAAAAAGATAAAATTTGCTAAGAGCTACAAAGGACAAGAAACTGTGGAGAGCCATTAATGCCCACCTCCTGAAGAGACATGGCACAGAAGGAAAGCATAAATATTGACTTCTCTAATGTTTACATGAGCTATTGATATTGTTGTTGGTGTAATATGTGGTTCACCCCAACTAATGTCAGACTTTGTCACACCAGCCCATCAAAGAAGACAGATATCTCCTAGCTAGGTGTGGAGATATGCACTTCACTCAATGGCTGCCTTGACATGTAAACATATGAGTGATCCAGTTGCAAAAGATCTGAGCAATAGATAGATATATAAACACCCACCCCAGAGAGAACAGTCTGATATATCCTAATGAGAATGTGACATGATATAATCATCCCAATTCATATCAGTGGAAAACATTAGACTGACAAATCACCTTGCATTATTCTCCTGAAGGTTAACATCACCCATACTGATGAAAAGCAAAAAAAAAAGGTTCTCTGGGATGAAGCAGTTTAGTTTTAGAGGTGTTAAAATTAACAAGCCATAGCTGAGTCAATAGGAATTTTGTTTATCATTGAACTTTGGTGTTATCAATAGATGTTATATGTCAAGTATATATTTGGAGAGAACCCCAAGGATATATACATCCAGACAGTAATTGATGAAGTCCAGATATGCATAAGATGTAACATTATGAATACAAGATTAATTTTCATGGTTTTACTACTGATGTATGAAGATAATCTGAAACCAATTTTATCTTATTAATGTCATCAAATAGCTTTCTTTTTAATTGGATAACTTAATCATTTTGTTATTATTCTTAAATTGTTTATACAGAAATGTTTCTAAATTTAAACTATGTAATGTCTGAACACTAAATCAATGTGGCTAGTTAGAATATAGGAAATGATTAGACTAAATATTAGTATTTTAGGCAGATTTGAGACTAGGTAGGCAGATAATGTAGATTTCATCAGTGACAGGGTTATATATACAGGTAGAGGGGAAAAAAGAGGAATAGGACTAATACTAGATCAAGATATGAAGAAATGTGTTCTGGGATACTATCAGTTATCTGATAGAATTCTTGCAATTAACTTGAAGTCTTTTAATATATCCATTATAGTTGTATACCCACCAACAGCACAAAGTATGGAGGAAGAAAATGAAAAGCTTTACTGAACATCGGATAATGCCAATGTTCAATGCAAATAGCAAGAAATTACAATCATCATGGGGAAACTGAATGTCAAATTAGGCAAAGGCTTGAGATGGTGAAATAGTTGTCAAAATTGATAAGGAACCCATAATGAATATGGAGAAAAATGGTGTACAGCAAGCAATGAGGTAATAGCCAACACCTGGTTTCAAAAACATCCCCAAAAAATCAATCGACTACATCATGATAAAAAAGAGAATCAGAAATGCAGTTTCACACTGTGAGACCCAAGTGCTGACTGTACTAAGTGCTCACTGCAGAAATGACCACTTTCCAGTGATATGTAACCATCAAGTAACTCTACATAAGTTTAAGAGTGCCAAGGTAGAACACAAATTGCAATACAATTCATTTCTAAATAACCTGAATTGCAAAGAAATGTATACTGACAGCATTAAAAGAACTTTTTTTGCAACACGGTGATGCATGTAGAAATCCTCACAGTATTTAGTATTGTTGAAATTATCAATTTTTTTGGTCAAGATTTACAAACACTATTCTCCTTAGTGTATTAAGATTTACAGTGCTACTAATGTGTATTTTATTTTACCAGAATGATATATATATAAAAACTTAAAGAAAAGATATGCAAAAAAGTAGTATTGCATTTTTATTAAATAAGTATGTGTTATTTTACTCATTAAATTATTTTTAAAATAGTGGGGGGGTATTTTTTATGTTAAATAATAAAACCTTTAATTTTTCCAAAAAAATTATTGAAAATTTATTGTACTAAGTTATATACCCTAGTAAACTGTACTTTGTACCCATTTACCTGTTTGCACTTCTCCCAAAAATTTAGTTTTGATCGGTCAATGTATGGCTATTTTAGCTGGCATGATGGATGGACTAACATGAGTCAGAGAATTTTATATATAGATAGAAGTTTCTGAAAAGATATTTGTTTCTAAAAGTGTACCTATCAGATTTGTTTTCTGCTTTACAAATGTTATTTGTCATTGATATTATTAGACTTCAGTCTGGAATTGGGCCATGGTTTCACCATTTTGTTGTAGATTGCTTAAATAAATAATTTTTAGTGTTGCTATAAATAAATCAAATAGAATAAAAAATCCCTTTAACCCATGTGTTTCTGAAACATGGTCGCAAGACAATAAAATAAACAGTTTAGGAATTTTTCTTCTTTTTTTTTTGTGTAATGTCCCTTGATGACATTGGGTGATCTTGACTCTCCAACATTTCCTGTCTTTTATTGCTTTAAGTAACTATTTACATTATTCGGACTTTTGTCCTCATCTTTATTTACATATTCATGACATTTCAGCCATTGTATGCTTCGGCCTTCTTCAGGTGATATACATTGGAGTTTCAAACTGTTATAAAATAAAATAAGACATATCTCAGCTGATTTACATGCAAATACTCAAGAGTGAGAGCCGGATGTGAACGGGACAAAGCCCTGTCACAAAATGACCATTATCTTCATTTACAAATGTTCCCGACACACGAGTTCCGGTTGAAAAATAAAATAATATTTAAAGTGTTCTATTTTTCGTCCAATAAAAATGCTTCCCTCCTAATTATACTCACTTCGTTTTTCGAGCCTGTTAAACCATAAAAAAAATGCTATAAAAGGGGTCACACAGAAGTTCAACAGGCAGTCAACAGGTGGCCAGGGAACAGACCTGTCACGGTCAGGCAGAGTGGTCAGTAGCTGTCAGCAGGGGAGCATAAACCACCATCAACATGTGTGAACTACTATGAGAGATCGACCTAGATCTGAAGCCGGCTTATGAACTATACCACAAGGTATCTGTCCCAAACCCTCACGTTCGTGTTGAAATAAACCACGTAAACCTACTTCTGCTGTTGTCGTATTTCTTTCTTGCAACCATACGCTTGTCTATAACAAAACCAAATCTTTTATTTACCCCACTGGGGTAGATTGTTCTAGTTCCATGTCTTTTTTTGGATATCTCAGCACTGGTTGAAGTAATCCAGTGACTTGACCCAAAGAGTTGTGAGTTCAATACCTAGCCACAGCAGAGGTGAACAAAAACTTGGAGAGTTGAGTTATTAAAGGGAAATAACTGAAACTGAGATATCCAGAAAAGGCATGGCATGTGGAACTAGAACAACATACCCCAGTGGACTAAATAAAGGGGTCAGTTCAAAATTCCAACATATATTACCTGAAGAAGGCCGGAGTATACAACAACCAAAATGTTGTGAATATGATAATTAAGATGAGGACAACAATCCAAACAATGTAAATAGATACAATACCTCATCTCAGAAATATAGACAGATGCTCTAAGTAACTTTTTGACTCTTTACCATCATTTGTTTTCTTTGTTCTGCCATCCAATGACACAAACTCACTGTTTCCCTCCTGCTTCTCTTGCCATCATTCTTTTAATCATCTTTTTCCAGACTTGACAAAGTTCAAAAGCCTCTACATGACCATGTGGGTGATGAATTACTCTCCACCTTACAACCCTTTACCCACATATGAAACATCGCAAACCTCTTTCTACTTTATTGCTATTTTCTTGGAAAATGTTCTGACAAGATACGTTCCTTAGTTCCACCTGTTCAAACCTTTAGAGCTACGATCCGCCACATCACTTACAAAGCGTCAAATCATGTGTATTCTTTTTGTATTCCATCAGTATAAAGGAAGTTCCATTCAGACATTTTCTTCCCAAGAGCTGCTGCTTAGGGGGAAACAGACTCCCAAGGGGATGCTTTCTTGGTCACCACAATCTTAACCTCTTCCTGTCTAGGGTCAACATTTATTTATCCTATATATTCTCATGATGTGCACTTCTTACCTCCTTCTTTTATGTTCATGAAACAATCTCATTCAGTAACCCTCTATATTGAGGTCATTTGCTTGTAGTTCTTGTTTTCCTTAAAACTTCTCTATTACTTTCATGTTCAGTCTATGATATTCTTAGCATTCATCAGTAGAATCATATCTCTGTTGCTTCAAGTCTCTTCTTCATCTGTGTGAAGATTGTTCAGCATTCACAGCCTTATAAGATGACTGGTATTACATAGAAGTTCATCACTCTTGTCTTTGTTTCTAATGGAATTTTATTGTTTCTTAATAATATTTTGCTTATTTTTTGGAAGGAATCTTTCCCTATTCCAGTGAATCTTCAGATTTCTGTGTCACCTTTTCTGTCATCTATTCTCAGATTTTGACATCCCCAATTTGTAGCTCACTTCTTGGTGTGTCCCTTTTGCTAATGTCCATATATTCTCTTTTCAGAGAATTGATGGTTAGTCTCTCTCTCATTTTGGTTTTCTTTACTTACATCTGAATGCGCTTTTGGATTTCATTGTCACATTTTCTACTGTCTGTTATAACACTTTCCAAATAGTTAAATTTCTATACTTGTTTTTGTTATGGTAATTTATCCACACACACATGGACTCTCCCAGCTATAAATAAGAACAGGTACTGCCTTTTGGAGAGGGAGGTTTCCAGCAGTCAACTCTGACAGTCGGACCAAACATTCTTGTTGTAACACTCTCATTGGTATATGTTTTGTATTACTGTTTCTGTTAATATATTTGTTTAACTCAATTCCTCTCTTTGTGTCTTTATTTCTGGCCCTAACAAGGCCACAACAGACATGGGTGATCATGGCTCTCAACAACTTCCTTTCTTTTGTAGCTCTTGTTATGTTTGTCTTTTTACTATTTCTCTGTCCCCATTCTGCCATTCATTTGCACAAACTCATTAGTTAGGTTCTGCCTCCCCTTGTCCTTTAGCCTTCTATGCCCTGTGTGTGAATAAACAAAGGTGACCCCTTGTTAAATCCTCCGCATAAATATTGAATGAAAACTACACATTGTTATGAAACTTATAAGCAAGACAAGGATCGGATTAATCCAAATTTTGGGGAATATTTTACATGTCCGAATCCATTTTCATCCAGAAGGTAAGCCATTTTCTCTTGTATTACAGATCCATTAATGGATTCTGAAACTATTGCCTGACTACATTTTTTTCAATGATGTAATCTATATTATATATTGTATATTAGCACTCACAATCCATCAATCTGCCAGTGAGAAAAGCCTTCAGTGAACCTATTATGAAGTACATCTTTTTTGGATTACTATTTTTTTCTGATTTTTCTCTGGGTGGAGAAAATATAACATGCAGTTTTGTTTCATTTTTCATTCTCAGAAAAGAAAGGTTTACTGAATTTTTGTTATTACATTTTGAAATCTAAACCAACAAAATTACTTTCCAAGAAAATCCTCTGTCTGCCATTTGACTTTTAACATAAAACAGGATATGGTTTTTGTTTATTTTTACTTTTTTTTTTTATTAAGGATATTGGTCATCAGTATTGGTATGCATATGTGTTTATGTAGATGCATGTTTTTGGTGTCTGTGTTTCTGTGCATCTATGTGTGGCTCATTTCATTGTAACATATTTCCTGTCAATGCCAAAGGTCCCATGTTCATGTTCAGAATTATTTTTTTAATCATTTTGTCCCAAGCATGGCAATAAAGCCACTGAGATGCAAGAAGTTACTGAGAATGAAAAAAACAAAGAGGACAATAAAAGAATAGAATCAACGTTGAGTTTAAGCAAGCAAATGAGCCAATTGGAGTAAAGTGCCATGCAGATTTAAATTTTTCCCACTTGTGACAAATGCAGCTATCGATTTTTTTTGCATGCTAGTATACTAGTTAACATTCGTGTCAGTCAGCTGTTGGCTCTCACACTGGACAATAGAATCTTCCTGCCTATTCGTGGCAGCCAGCTATAGGCTCTCACTCTGGCCAGTACAAAATGGCAGCAAACTACATGAAAAGTGCTGTAGAAGCATGAAAAAATTGATTATTTCCACTATCAATGGAAGTTGGGAAATGCAAAGTTGGTCTTGGCCTTCCCACTAACTTGGAGCATGTGCATGTAAATTTTGGTGCAAATCTGTTGAAAATTGCGGCTGTGTATTTGTTATACACACACACACATCCTGCCTTTTATAGATAGAGATATACCCACAAGACCTAAGCGATCATAGCCCTCCACAATTTCCTGTCCTTTGTAGCTCTTAATAAATTTTATCTTTCTGCTATTTTTCCTAAATCCTGTTCTGGCATCCTTTTACTCATGCTCACTAATTTTTCATCATTGCTCACATTTCTAGTCTATGGTATCTTCAGCATACTTCTATAGAACCACATTACTGTTGCTTCAAGTCTCTTTTTTGAGGTGATTGTCCAGCACTCATTGTTGCCATATAGGAGAACAGATATCATGTAAGAGTTTAGTACACTTTCCCTTGTTTCTAGTGATTTTTTTTCTATTTCTTAGTACTCTGCTTAGCTTTTGGAATACACCTTTGGCTACCCCAGTAAGCCTTTGGATTTCAATGTCACATTTTCCATCTTCTATTAAAACATTTTTTTACTTGTTTGATTTTGGTATCTCTGATTTGTAATTCCCATTTTAAGCTCATCCTTTTGGTAACAACCAGGCATTCTGTTTTCTTGCTATCTGATGTAATGAATATGCATACACCTCGTTCCTCCTCACAGTAATATGACTGGCTGGTGTCAACCATAAATACAGACTGATGTGGAGGTACAGAACGACACCTATTGACAACGCCTATTGGCTACGCCTATGACTACGAGGACCAGTCCATTACGGTTACCTGCTAGATTGTCCTACTTGGTTACAGTAGTCCAAAACCACTTTGCTACTTTGAACAAATATATCCCTTTCCAGGACATATCATATATCTATATCTATATCTATATATATATATATATAGATAGATAGATAGATAGATAGATAGAAAGAGAGAGATTTAACGTTAAGCATTTTCTGATCTGTCCAGGCAATCAAGGCTTTGAGCACTTTACTGAGGTGGTAGGTTTGCCTTTAGGCCTTTTTTATTTTTCAGTATTGTTGTTTTTTGTTTATCTGGATAAGAGTTTTAGGTTTTGCCAAGTTGTCTATTGGTCTCATCACCAGTTTTGTTTATCTTTACTATATATATATATTATATATATATATTGATGTAATGAATATGCATACACTTGGGTTTCCCCTCACAGTAATATGATTGGCTGGTGTCAGCCATAAATACAGGCCGATGTGGAGGTACAGGACGATGCCTATTGGCTACGCATATTACCTATGCCTATTGCCTACCACTTCGATGAGGACCAGTCCATTATGGTTACCTGCTAGATTGTCCTACCTGGTTAGAGTAGTCAATAACCACTTTGCTACTTTGAACAAATATATCCCTTTCCAGGACATATCACTATCTAAAGATGTTTAATGATGTTTATTTAAGGACGTTTAATGTTATTTGAGAATGTTTAATGTTATTTAAGGATGTTTTCTACCATGCAACAGGTAGTACTGGGTTACATAGAATTAGTGATCTGACACTCGTATTAAATAAATAGAAATGGTCTTAGTGAGAGAGAGACCACTTAAGATAGATACAAAGATAGACACATAATTAGGGATATAGGGGTATAAACTATTTTAGATAGTGTTGTGGCCTTGTTAGGACCAGAAATAAAGACACAAAGAGAGGAATTGAGTTAAACAAATATATTAACAGAAACAGTAACAGAAACATATACAAACAAGAGTATTACAGAAAGAATGTTTGGTCTGACTGTCAGAGCTGACTGCTGGAAACTTTCCTCTCTAAAAGGCAGTACCTGCTCCTATTTATATCTGGGAGAGTCCATGCGTGCATGAGTAAATTACCATAACACTATTTAAGGATGTTTAATCCTTTCTTCTCACTTTCCTTTACTACGTTTTGGTAAGAATTTTGTAGTTTTCTTTCATGTCTGCTATCTTCACTGTGACATCTGCATATCTTATGTTGTTAAGATTGTGGCCACCAATAATGAATCCTGGTAGAACTTGTAATTCTCTCAGAATCAACCCGCTGTTACAATATCACATGATGAGAGTCTACCATTTTCATGTTACAATATCACATGATGAGAGTCTACCATTTTCATGTTACAATATCACATGATGAGAGTCTATCTTTTTCATGAACTTTTGTTGTTGGAGGTCATTAGGAAACTAAAATTACAATACCAAAATCCCACATGGTGATGTATCTCACATGAGCATAGTTGACTGATTCTTAATCCCTTTCTTAGGAGGTCATTCTGTTTGTTGTCAAGCAACCCCAAATTCCTTTCCTGACCACTCTTAGCTGAAACACAACAGATTGGTAGTAAAACAAAAACAAAAAAAAAAGGAAGGAGGAGGAGGAGAAAAAGAAATATATAGACAGTGTGTCTCTTATTAAATTTATTGTACATCTGATTTAACAGTTAATATTGAGCACCATGTCACAATATATTATAGTTTCTCTGTATGGGACAAATTCGTAACAACTATGTATTTATCATTATAATAGATCTCTTTGAAAACCATGCATGTTTGTCATTCTTTCCTTTCAGCTATTCTGTTCCATCCATGTATTGACATATTATTATATCACAGATATAATAATGCCTATAATAGGGTAATGTCTATAATAGAGTAATGCTTACTGTGAATATTCCTTCTTGCCGAGCTCCCTCATTTGTACCAATACATAATGCACAAGAGATAAATTTCTGGTAACAACTGAAGTAAATATGCATCATATAAGCATAATAATAGATTTTTCTGAGAATAAAGACATCTAGCTCCTTTTTTTCCATAAAATTTACCTTCTAGATTTGGAAATATATATATATATATATATATATATATATATATATATATGAAGAAAAATATACTGAAAAAACAAACAAAAATCCTAATATGCGATTATGCTGTTTAAATGTTTAATGTCAACGTCGGATGTTTTGGTCTAATAGACCATCTTCAGGACATGTTCATAAAACATAATTAACATTAGACCATATACAATTCAACATGAAAAAGACGATGAACATAAAAGCAATACCAATCCAAACAGATAACTGAAATCTTTTATAAGATCAGCATTTCATTTAAATATGATCACGTCGTCGTCACGTGGGCGACGTTGTGAAAACGTATTCCTAAAATTTGAGTATTCTGAATGAAAAACGAAAAGAATTTTATTTTGATCTAAAATTTATATGTACATTTGCCGAGCATTATGTTTTATGAATATGTCCTGAAGATGGTCTATTAGACCGAAACGTCCGATGTTGACATTAAACATTAAAACTGCATAATCGCATATTAGGATTTTTGTTTGTTTTTTCAGTATATTTTTTTCTTCATACTGTCGGATCTATATCCATATATTTGCTTACATATATATATATATATATATATATATATATATATATATATATAGGAGAGAGTTATACTGTATAAAATATGGTATTATCTTATTTTTAAGGTGTATCAAATGTCATTGTGTTAAACGCTTTCTCTGCAGGTGGCAGAATGTGCAACTCCCACAACTGAAAAATTTCAGTCACTGCATTTTCATGGATCATTGCATCCCCACAAACCGCCCAGGCCTTCTGGGAGATAGGTAATTTTAATGAGTCACAATCTCTAAAATACCTGCCAATCAATGCTATAGAACTCAATCTGTCCTGTTATTTGACCTATATTTGTGGGTAAAGAAGATAGATTGAAATTTTTCCCAAGGTTATTTGCACGTAAGAGCATCAAACATTTATTTCACAAAGAAAAAACTATGCTTGATTCTACTATATAATTAATATTTCTATTATAAATATTATATAAATATTTCTCACTATTTACATTATTTGGACTATTGTCCGCATCTTTGTTGTCATATTTATTACAACGTTTCAGCCGTTGTACACTCCAGCCTTCTTCAGGTGGTGGGAATGTCGAACTGAACCCTTCATTTTGTTCACTGGGGTATACTGTTCTAGTTCCATGTGGCATATCAGTTATCTCCTGTTAATTCCCTGCTGAAAGTTCTCCACTGCCTTAACCAGGTATTGACCTCACACTCTTTGGGGCCTGTCAATGGATCTAACTAACACCTTTATCCACTGTGCCATGACATTCTGGGTATTATAAACCTAATGTCATCACCATCATTTTTTACCAGTTCTCATATTGCAATTTTGCTGTTATCATTGCATGTTTTTAGCAGAGCTAATATTGCATTTTTTTTTATTATTGCAGTAATAAGGAGTGCCAGAGAAAAGCAATAATAACAAAAAAATGCAATATGGGAACAGGTAAAAAAAGGTTGCTGATGACATTAGGTTTATAATACCCAGAATTTCATACACAGATGTCCCCACATGGCACAGTGGATAAAGGTGTTTGTTAGATCCAGTGACAGGACCCAAAGAGTGTGAATTCAGTAGCTGGTTAAGACAATGGAGAACTTGGAGAGGGGAATTAACAGGCAATAACTGAAAACTGACATCTATTAGACATGACACATGGAACTAGAACAGTGGGCGAAATAAAGGGTTCAGTTTGACATTCCAACCACCTGAAGAAGGCTGGGATGTACAACGGCCGAAACATTGTAATATGGTGACAAAGATGAGGACAATAGTCAGAATAATGTAAATAGTGTACATAATACCTCATCTCAGAAATATAGATAAATATTTCTATTATAAATATTATATAAATATTTCTATTATATATTTCTGTTATAAATATTATATAAATGTTTCTATTATAAATATTATATAAATATTTCTATTATATATACTATATAAATATTTCTATTATATATTTCTATTATAAATATCCTATCATTATTCATACTGTTGAGATATTTTAACTCTTGTTTCAGATGTTATAATGGTGGATAGAGATGCTGACAATTTTGAGGTATTTTTTTTAAACTAGACTTCACAGCTTGCAGAATTCAAGAAGTGGGAACATGTATCTTAAAATCAGTATCTCACTCATCTGCTCAAAACTGATTTAAGCATGTTAAAAATAGGGATTCATCACTTGAGATTAAAACCCATGACTGAACCAAACATCAGTTTCAAATTATGGTGTTTTAAAAATACAACCCCCTCTCTCACAGACAAAATCTCACAAACCTCTCACTGCTCTATTGCTGCTGCCATGGAAAGATAAAAAAAAACAGTTTGGTTTTTTTTTCTTTTTTAATCAAATTCACCCCAAGCAAGGCAGTAAAGCCACTAAGGCAAAGGGTTTACTGAGTGTGAAAGAATTAAAAAATTGAAGCATTATTGAGGTGCAAGAACAATAGAAGAGTAATCAGGAAGACAGTCGATAAGAATTGATATTGACCTTTTTGATTACAAAGCAAGAAGCCAGAAGAAAATTCCACAAGTAAGTTCTGTGAGAAAATAAATTCTTAGCAGAGAACTTACAGTTACATCTCACCAATTCAAGTGTAAATTGATGAGACCTTGTTGCTAATCTAGTACTTCATTTAAATTGAAAGTATTTATAGAAAAAGCACAGGAAAATGACTGAAGCTGAGATGCCAGGCCAGGATCAATAATATTGCAAATTCTTCTTTGAATTTTAACAAGAATCTATAAATCTGGTTTCTGTTATTTGGTACAGTTCTTTATTTGTGAATCTGTAGTGTCAGTCCACACGGTTCAAAGAAGAATGGTTTCATTTGCTCAAAGTCATTTTACCTATTAATCTTAGAAAGCAGTTGTATACAGCTGACAGTTTAGATATTTCAGAATATGAGCATTGGACTTTATGTGGCAGCAACATACAAGGCATAAAAAGATGGTAGACTTAGATATGTATGATAGATTCAGGAGAGTAAAATTGTCTAGCATGACACATTGAACCAAATTTCTTAGCAGCTGTCCTAGCAATGGATTCAGTATAGTCTTTCCACTTCATGTCAGCCAAGAATGTTATCCCGAGAAGGCATAACAAGTCACTCTCCTGGAGGTTAGCATCAGCCATGCTGATTAAAGACAGAATGAGGTCTCTCAGATGATTAATTTTCTTTTTTTAAAGACACAAATCTATGGATAATTTTATGGTAATTGTTATGATGAGCTTACCACTTTGGTATTACAACTTCACAAATTTAAGTGCAGTACTAGATTGGCAGCTAGGTCTCATCATTTTACTTTTGAAATTGATAGATGTAACCATAAGTTCTATGCTAATAGTTTCTTCTCCTTCAAAATGCAACATTTAAATGCAGCATCAGATTTTGTCTTTTGCCTCCTTAAATTCTGTTTTTACTTCTGCTCTTTCAGTTTCCTTCCCTCTCACTAAATCCTTACACCTTCATGGCTTTTATTACCTTTGGCTTACAGTCATATAATATTAAAACACCAATTCTCATATGATCACCAAAGTTAAGCAACATTGAGCCTGGTCAGCACCTAGATAAGTGACCACAAGAATACCAGGTGCTGAAAGCTTGGATGTGTGGGTGGTCTAATGGCTTAAAATTGGAGAACTGAGTTCCAATTCCAGTTGGGTTCGTTATATTCACATACATGCATATACCTTTGGGAAAGGTATGAATCAACCACTTCTCTCCCCAGCTGTGGGTTAATTAGTAGGATTTATATCCATAAATCATTATTAGCTCCAAAAAATTTTTATAATCTAAAAATATTTCCTGGCTTTAAATAACCTGCAAAGGGTTGATAAGCCATAACAAAAGAAATCAATCTTATCACCTTGCTTGGGGTGAAATGATTAAAAAAGCAAAAAATCTTCAATGCCATATTTTGTAAGCATAAATCAATCAATTTTTTTAGGTGTTACTGAATGTTTTTTCTTCTTTTCTACTTTGTGACTAGGTCTTGACTGGGTTAAATTAGATAAGATGGCTTGTAAATAACGAAAGGATGTAATCTTGGCCTTTTCAGTTGGCTACATAAATAATTCCTTTCCACTGATCTTGAGAAGTACTTCTTGATTGATAAACACACACACACAAAAATATTAAATCAATGTTATTTTTCTTCTGTAAATACTACTTGATTTCAAATCTTTAAGAAAACTCTTTGAGAACTACTGCAGGAAACAGATTCAAGTAGTTTCCGACAACTTGTGGTATTTATTTGTTCTTTGATTATTTTTTCCCCTTTTTAGTATCAAGAGCAGACATTTTTTTAATGTAATGCAAACTTTTTACTTTACGAAGAAGTATGTTATTTCAACACTTCTTTTTAAGAACTTAGCAGAGAGAGAGAGTTTGTTGGTGAAGCTCCAGTAATTATGGTACAAGGAATTTTTAAGTGTTGTGAAAAGAACCATTGATTCAGCCAATTATTTTCACCTTTTGTATATATTTATTCAATCTTATATTGATCTCAATCTGTTTTCTTACCATCCTGAAATGGCTCGTTGCCATTACACACTAGGAGATTGTCCTAAATTTCATCTTAGTAATAGTCATGATAAAGAACTATTTTTTTTTTAATGTTTGTACTGATTTTTAAAAATTGTGAAATGCTTAAGACATAAAGTAAATGGAACTGTTCTCTTTGCAGAACGATTGTTTCATACAAGAGAAAGGCATGAACCCAAAAACTTCCCTTAATATAAATGCACTCCAATCCATATATAAATAGTTTTCATTATAGAGGATCAAGAGAGGAATTAAATGTTGCCAGTTTGGGAACAGAAATCCTTGAAAATGCAAACAGACAATAGTTAATAATTTGTCAGTAAGAGATATTACTGACATTTTAATGACAAACAGAAAATGGAACAGAAACAAATATTTACATGAACAGTTCCCATATCTGAAATATAGTGATGTACAGTTATTTGTTAAGAATACATTGAGGCACAGATATACTATAATAACAGTAATATTAGCTGTGTTCTTATAAGGAAACATTTGGCATTCATTGATCAAGCAGACAGTACTGCTTTCAGTTAAGATTCATAAAATATTTCTCTTAAAACAATTTTTCAGGAAAATAGGTTTCTTAAGTCTGCTAGCTGTTGCTGCTCTTTCTAGTACTGATGGGAATTTCCTTCCTAATCTTTTATTTGAAGTCATGTGGAATATCAACATCTTGATTATGTCATTATTTTTTCTTCAAGTTACATGTGATATTCATTTTGGTTTTAGCTGCTGTTGAAAGTTCTCAACAGATGTTGTATCTACCATCTGGTACAGTTCTTTGATTGTGATTCTTCCATGCTTAAATGTCTTATTTAGAGTTATTTACTTTTTGGAAATCAACCTAAAAGACCAGAACAGATCAAATAGAACTGAACATTACTTTTTATGTAATATATTAACTTTGTTTTTTCTTAATTATTTCCAGTGTAGCAGATATTAATTTTTTTTCACTTGACATGCTTATGTGGAAAACCCTATCAGCAGCAGTGATTTATTTTCAGCTTTTGGGCATGCATAAAAAAAACTCAGAGCATGTATGCTGTAAATCTGAAGAGGGTAGTTGTCTTTCACCTCAGGCCGAGATCAGGATAGAACACTAAAATTAGCGCTCTGTGCAGTAGTTTAGTGCATGGCTTAGACTATATGCATCACTTACTCTTTAATTAACCAGCAGAGTAAGTTCAACTTTTCCTTCATTCTTTACAAAGAATCTTAAAAACATTCCATGAAATCTTCTATACAGAAAAATGTTTCTGATAGAATAAATATTTTAATCTCATTTTGTTTCACACTTTTGTTTGTCTATTTTCTCAACTAACTCAACATTTTTAGTTTTTGTTCAACACATGACACTATCTCAATTTCAAATGACAACCTCCTAACCTAATAACAAGGAAACATTGACTGAACAGTTAGTGTTACTGTTTGTTGAAATTTATAAAATCTTTCTCACAGACAGTTGTTCAGAAAAATAAGTTCTTCAAGTCCACTGTTATTGCTTTTTCTAATATTGCAGGGAGTTTCCTTCCTAACCTTTTCTTTAAGGTAGTGAGGAAAGTCAACATCATGATTATGTCAATATTTTTTTTACATGTTACATGTGTTATCCATTTTAGTTATTGCTGCTATTGACAGTTCTCAAGTGATCTGGTTTCTGTTATTTGGTACAGTTCTTTATTTGTGAATCTGTAGTGTCAGTCCACACGGTTCAAAGAAGAATGGTTTCATTTGCTCAAAGTCATTTTATCTATTAATCTTAGAAAGCAGTTGTATACAGCTGACAGTTTAGATATTTCAGAACTTGACTCTAGTTTTTAGATTAATGTTTTGGTTTTGTAGCAACTTGCAGTGTTGGGTGAAACTAGCTCCAGCACAGATTATTCTATATTCAATTTCTTTATTTCCAATAGTAAATTATTTCTTGCTTCCCTGATAACTAAAATCTTCAAAAATTTAAGTGCAACATCAATTGCCATCTTCTTTTTTCTTGAATCCTGTTCCTTTTGATCCTTTTCTCATCCCCACTCATTCTCATTCTTCTCATTCTCTTTCACTTTCACACCCTGTAGTTCGCTCTGCTTGGGGTGAAATGATTAGAAAACTAAAAAAAAAATTATAAATTAAATGCTCCATGCAACAAGGTATTTGAAGTGTATAATATTTATTAATTCCACATAATGAATTTTTATGATGGAATCACCAGGGTAAGGTGCCATCACTGCTTCCATTCCAATTCCGGATCATAGTTCCTGTTTTGGAAAGGTTCCTGTTTCTTGAAACACTTGGTAGTGGATGTTGATTTTCTGTTCAAGATCATTCTTATCCCAGTGTCATCAGTATATACCTGCCTCACCATCAGTACACTGACCTCAGATGAGGAAACAAGATTGTTGTTTTCATTTGGGATGTTGTATCACTTAAATGATCAGTGCCCATCTCTTCACATCTGTGCATGTATATGCAATGAGCATAGTCTAGGAAAGGATTAAATAGATTGGGGATCTCATTACCTCCTTTTCATACTCCTGATGAGGTTTGAAATATTTCCACATATCATAATTACTCCCCTTACCAGAACAAAATCCAAACTAGATTATGGGGAGCTGAATACATTAATGCGCAATAAACCCAACATTTTAGGGATGTGCTTCTAATCACAGACTTCCTTCATGAAATTAAGAAATATTTACTGAATTCAGGGAGAAGATGAGCTATTTTCAAAATTTCAGTCACAATTGTCAAGTGATGCTTCATTATTCCTTATTTTTTTTATAGCTTTCTTAATTCTCACATCAGTATCTTTATTATTGTTTATATTTGGAAACAGATTTTGTAATGATAAGATGTATATCGGTATATTCTAGTTCCATGGGCATCTTTAGCTTATTGGGGTCAGGATTGAAATGTGGCTCAGTGCACTTTTAGCAAACCCAAAATTAATATTTATTTGAAGACTCTTTTAAATTAAGAGTGAGCCCCCTAAGAAATTTTGATAAAAATTTTACCATTTCAAAATAAATTAATTAGCAAATACATGGATTAACAAAATAACAATAATGACAATTTAATATGAATGAGTCAAACAAAACAAGTAACATACAAAAAAAAAAGAAATTAAGTTGGTGTAATTTAAAGTTGGTTGATAAGGAAAAGTTTTGAATGTTCAGGAAGCTGGGTTCAAATTCCTGGCTTGTCTGTTGTGCCCACTTTTACACTAATTCTTTTGAAAAAGGTATGAATTTATTTTTTCTCTTTTCCAGCTATGGATTAAATAGCAGAGTAGATGAGGATGGCATCCAATCTAAGAGAAGGTAAACTGTAAATACAAACAAATTCAAGGAAGCAATGAGAAATTACTCCATTATATTTCCAAGAAATCTTGGCAATTTACAGATAACAAAGAAAAGAAATCTGTGGAGAGCCATGATCATTTACATTCTGTGCAGACATGGCACTTAAAAAAACTCTCAAGCAGATTATTTCTATCTTAGCCCTCATTTCTTCTTTCTTTATCTTCCTCCCCTTTTCCTTCTCCTATTTGGATCTCTTTGCCTAGCAGGCTTTGTTTCTCAATCTTTTCTTTCTTTGTTTCTCTATTTGTTCTCTCTTTCTCTCTCCCTCCCCTATTTGGATCTCTGTGCCTAACAGACTCTTCTCTCTCTCTCTCTCTCTTTTCTATTTGGATTTTTATGCCTAACAAACTCTTTTTTTTCCATTGTCTCTCTATTTCTTTTCCTCCTCTCTCTCTCTCTCTGCCTCTCTTTTCTTTCTGTTTGGATCTCTGCGCCGAGCAGACTCTTCTTTTCTCTCCATCTTTCTATCTTCTCCATTTCTACTTTTCTTTTTCCCTTCCTTCCTCACTCTTCTCACTCACTCTCTTTTTCTATTCTTTTTGAGTATCTATGCTGAACAGATTCTTTTTCTGTCCCTTTCTCTCTCTTTGCTTCTCTAGTTCTCTTCCTCCCTCTCTCTCTCTCTATATCTCTCTATTCTATTTTGATCTCTGTACCTAGCAGACTCATTTTTATCTTCATTTCTCTATCATGGATATAGCACTAAAAAGCATTTTATTGATAGTGTATTATACTTGTATAGTTTGGCTTTAGTGTCTAATTATAGCAGTAGCCACTAAATTATAATTATAGTTATTTAAACTGTCATACTTCTTGTAATGACAAAAGTACGCAAGTGTAGGTTTTAAGAAAGCTTTTTTCAACTGAGAATACAAGGTTCGCATATAGTGTCCTTTTATTGTCCCAGTAAACAGAAATAGCTCTCCTAAAGAGGAGAGTAACAAAACAAAGGGAGAGCACTCTTGATTATTCATAACACTCATTTATGGTGACATTGACTGGTATATATTTGCAATAGGGTATGTCTATAGTGTTTTAAACTAGTGTACTTTTTGTATTAGATTGTGATTATAGTGCTCTAGTATCACCAACTTTGTGCTAGGCTGCATGCAAGTGTAAACATTTGACTCCAAAATTACCTAAGAGATAAGAAAAAAAACTTTAATAAGGGATTGACTTTATTCAGTTTCACTAGCCCAATTGCACTAAAATGAGAAGCAGGGAGTTGCGCAGGTGTATTTGGGAAGGATGAAAGAGAACCAGTCTATTTCTGCTTCTACCAATAAACACATAGTTAAAAGAATAGATATGCGTGCTAATGATGAAAAAAGACATTTATTTGACACAGCAGATTTATTGTTTTTTAACACCTATTTTCTTGTTAATGCACTTAATTCTGTCATGCATTGAAGATTTCAAATCAAATCTCAGTTAATGAATTGGCACTGTTTAAAATACAGGGATTTATACTTAAACCCATGTTTACACTAAACTGGGGCAAAAGATGGCTTGTTAATTCTAACACCACCAAAACTAAACTTTTCTCCTTTAATCATTTGAGAGACCCTTCACTACTTTCCATCAGCATAGCTGATGCTAAGCTCAGGAAAAGTGGCTCATTGCACCTTCTTGGGCAATGTTCCCAGGTGACATGAAGTAGAAAGACTATATTTAGGTCAGCTGCTAAGAAAGTTGGTTTATTGTGTCATACGAGACAATTTTTCTCTCCAGATTCTATCTCACATATCTATAAGTCTACTATTCGTCGATGCTTAGAATATTGCTGCCACATATGGTCCGGTGACCCTACCATTTACCTTGTGCTCCTTGATAAGATCCAAAGAAGAATCAGCAATATTATTAGTTCTGATCTGGCAGCTCAGCTTCAGTCACTTCCCACCACCATAAGGTTGCCTCTCTTTGCCTTTTTTATAAATACTTTCATGATAATTGTTCAGATGAGCTCTTTGCTATAATACCTAGACTTCATGAATTTAAATGCAGTACTAGATTGGCATAAAGATCCCATCAATTTACAATTGAGCTGACTAGATGTAGCCATAAGTTCTATGCTAACAGTTTCTTTTCTTGCTTGTGGATCTCCCTTTCAAATTTATGCTTTCCAGCCAACTTTAATCTGCAAAAATTTAAATGCAATGTCAATTGCTATCTATTGTCCTCTTGATTATTCTTTTTTCTTTCCACTCATTATTAATCTTTCTGTTCCTAATTCTTCCACACTCTGTAACCCCTTGTGTCTTAGTGGCTTTACTGCTTTGCATGGGGCAATATTGATTTTAAAAAAATAAATGAAATAATATAACATTTAAAATAAGAAATATATATATATACACACATGTTTCAGTAAAGATGACAGACAAGGTATTGTGATTAAGCTTTTTATTTAATTTTTCCTATGTTCGAACAAGTGTTTTCTTTTCTGGACACATCTCTCCAAATGTTCTGTAATTCCAAGCACTTTTGGCTATACTTTTAGCCATTATCAAGGATGGTTTTATTTTTGATTTTTAACTGGGTGTATGGGTTGTGGTTATGGTTCTAGAGTTATAGGGATGTTTTATTTTCTGATCACAAAATACTGTGGTCATGTTTGTAGTTTACATTATTGAGTGTTGGCTTTTTCTTTTTTATTATTAAGGCTTCCATTATTTTAAAACTTTTTTACATGTGATTGAGGTTATTATGTTTGTATTTTCTACTAATATGTTTCGGATGGAGTCTGGTAAATTTGTGTGTGTGTTTAAATGGGTTCTAATGGATCTGTGATCAGATAGGTGTAGTGTAAGGTGGATAGACATGTAGTAGTATGGCCGATGTAATTATTTATGCGTCCGGTTTGATCAGTCTAATAAAAATATATGTGTTATGAATAAGAGTGTTATCCCCTTGTTTTGATACTCTCCTCTTTGAGAGAGCTATTTCTGCTTACTGGGACTATAAAAGGACACTATATGCGAACCTTGTATTCTCAGTTGAATAAAGCTTTCTTAAAGCTTACATCTACGTACTTTTGTCATTACAATATGTTCAATACGTAGACAGTATTTTTATTTTAGCAATAACACAAATGAAATAGATACTCTCAAAACAACGTATGAAAAAACTCTGTCCTTAACTTTATCTACAAATTTAGTAAAAAAATAAACTCCCATTCTTAAACGTTCTTGTAGAATACAGTAATAATACTTTTACTTACCACCTCATTGTATAAGAAAAACCACTAACAGAAACTCTTGCCACCTTAACTTTAAGAGTCAATGCCCATACAAAATAGTAGTGATAAAAAAACTTCCTAAAAAGAGCACACCAGAATTCACCCTCTCATCTACTCTTCCTTATAGAACTCAACAATGTAAAACAGACACTAGTTAACAATGGCTTCCCTAACCACCTTATAGACCATCAAATTAGACTATTTCTTCCCAAAGTAATTAACAATTATAGTGAACAAACAGTCAAAAATAACAAATATTTTCTACAAAAGTCAAATGTGCATCAACTACAAACAAGATGAACCTTCACTTAAAAATATCATAAAGAAATACACTTCCTCAATTAACCCACAAAAAACATCAAATTATTTATCTACTTCAAAAATTTTAAAACAGCTAAACTTATCCTCAAAAATAACAACACACCAACAAAATCAAAATTACAGTGAATGAACATTATTTATGCATTCAAATGCCCCTTAATGAGCTGTGTTCTGGATCAAACCGAATTCATAAATAATTACATCGGTCACACGATTACATGCCGATCTAGACGCCTTACATTACACCTATCCGACCACAGCTCCATTAGAACCCATTTAAACACACACACAAACTTACCAAATTTGTTACACATTTGCTCTCATGGGGAGGCAAATAAATCATTACATATTCAATCAATCCTATACTTATAATAAAAAGAAAAAGAATATCCACATTGCATACATATCTACCAAGAAGTTTGTAAGGAAATAAGTGTATTTTAATAACAGTATCCTTTTTTTTTATCCTGAAAGCATCAAATAAAAAGTTGCAGCTATAATTTTACTTTGTGATTTCATCTGTTACTCTTAACATTTCATTTGGTGTCATTGGTTTCCTAAAAATGGCTGACAAAAAAACAAAAATGAGATGGAATTTATAGAGTGTCTGCAATATCTCCACAAGCCATCTGCAAATGGTTGGCATTCCCACTTGTAGCCAATCAGTCAAGACACTATCTCTCAGTCAATCAGAATACTTGGTTCTTTGTAGAAAGATTCTGACACTGTTGTACCTTTGCCTAAAGATTGGATAATGGCAAGGCAAACACTAACAAAATAACTTTTCACTTTTGCTCTCTTTTCTACTTTTTCTGTTTGCTTTCATTTTTTTTTTCACATTTCACTCTTCTTTTTTTCTCTTTTTTTTCTTCTTTTATTTTCTTTCTTTCTTTCTTTCTTTCTTCACTTTTCACTTCTTTTTTCTAAATCTGTTTTACTCTTTTTTTTGCCTATTCATGCCTGTTTTCATCTTCTTTTTCTTTTATATTTTTATCATGTTTTGTTTTCATTTTTTTCTCTTTTATTTTCTTCTCTCTTTCTCTTTATTTAATTACTTTCTTAATCTCTCTTATTTTACTCTCTCTTTCATTTTCTTCCTTTTTTTTATTTTTGCTCTCTTTTCATTCTTTTCACACATTACTTTCTCTTTATCTAACTACAGACATTACTTATGTTTTTTCTTTCTCCCATCTCTTATCTTTACATTCTTATCTTACCTTTCCAGATCGCTTTTCATATTTGTTGCTTTTCAATCTTGATGGTTTTTTTGTCTCTGATTTAATAAAGCATTTCTTCACATTCCTTTTTGTTTCTACTTCATTTTTTTCAATGTTTTCTTTTTCTTTTCTTTTCATAATAACTCACTTCTTTTTCAAATTTATGCTATTCCTTTGCTACAAGGTGTTTCTAACTTATCAACCCTTTTCACAATCATTCACTGTCTGCTTCCTTTCTTTTTTTCTTTCTTTCTTTCTTTTTCTTTCTTTCTTTCTTTCTTTAAATTTAAATTATTAATCTTTGCTTTCTTTTGTCTCTTTCTCTCTCTTTAAATTTAAATTAATTTTTGCTACTTTCTTTCTTTATTTCTTTCTTTAAATTATTAATTTCTTCCCTCTTACTTCTCTCTCTCTCTCTCTCTCTCTCTAAATTTAAATTATTAATTACTTTCTTTTCTCTTTCTCTCTCTCTTTTTAAATTTAAATTATTAATTTATTGCTTTCTTCTCTTTCTTTCTTTTTTCCTCTCTCTTTAAATCTAAATTATTAATTTTTGCTCTCTTTCTTTCTTTATTTTTTCTTCTCTTTCTCTCTCTTTAAATATAAATTAATTTCTTTCTTTCTCTCTTACTGCTCTCCCTCTTTAAATTTAAATTATTAATTTCTTTCTTCTCCTCTCTCTCTCTCTTTAAATTTAAATTATTTCTTTCTTTCTTTCTTTCTTTCTTTCTTTCTTTCTTTCTTTCTTTCTTCTCTATCTCTCCCACTCTCTCTTTAAATTTAAATTATTAATTTTTGCTCTCTTTTTTCTTTATTTCTTTCTTCTCTTTCTCTCTCTTTCTCTCTTTAAATTTAAATTATTAATTTCTTTCTTTTTTTCTTTCTTTCTTTTTTATCCCTCCCACTCTCTCTTTAAAATTAAATTATTTTCTCTATCCTCATTCAAAATATATTTCACTCATAGTCTGCACTCAAGCTGAAAGAGTTAATTATTTCCATGCTCTTCTGTAACAAATACAAAATCCCGTCAGGAGTAACAATGCCAGTGGGAATTTTTCAACTTACAAAATAAGTGGGGAGTTTTTGATTCCTGAAACAAAATAATCATGACACATAGAAAATTATTTGAAAACAAAAAAGCATTCCATAACAAAAAGGCTTACGGCCACATTGAAACACCAATTCTCATACAATCACCAAAGTTAAGCAATGACAAACCTGGTCAGTACCTTAATGAGTGACTGCTTGGGAATTGGAATTCAGAGAGCCAAATTTCAATTACAGTTGGGTACATTATATTAATTTACACAATAATACCCTTGGTAAAGGTATGAATTCACCACTTCTCCCCACCAGATGTGAATTGACAGAACCTTTTGCTGCTTTAAGAAAAAAGAATGTGGAGTTTATTTGGACAGTGGCATTTGAAAATTTAAAAGTTGTTCTGGCAAAAAAGCCAGTAGTAAAAATATTTGATCCAAGAAAGGAAACAGTAGTAACAACTGATACAAGTGAACACTCAATTTCAGGAAATATTAGCTCAGGATCATCATCCTATTATGTATCTTTTGAGAAAATTGTCAAAAGCCAAAGTGAACTACTCAAATATAGAGAAAGAAGCATTGACCATAATATGGATGACAAAGAGACCTTGTCAGTTTTTGATTGGAAAGAAATTCCAACTAAGGTCAGTCCATAGATCTTTAGAATTCATATTTAATCCTAGGAAGGAACTTCCTAAAGTAATGTCTTCTAGAATTCTAAGATTGGCCTTAATGTTAATGGCATTTAACTTTGATATTGAGTACATGAAAGGCAATACCATTCTCCATGTAGACACTTTGTCGGGATTGAGGTACATTACTTCTGAAAGTGAGAAAGAGGAGGAAAAATTCAAAGATACTTTCTTACACTGGGTTGAAACTGATGTTTTGTTGATAGACAAATTACCTGAGGATATGAAGTGAGATCCCATATTGAACGGTATATTGTTCAGAATAAAAAAATAAGTAGAATAATTTCTCATGGACAAAAAGGTGTTTTAAAGAGGTTAAACACAAGTTAGCCATAGAAAAGGGTTTAATTTGTAATGGAGACATAGTGGTTCCACCTGCAATGCAAAGGAGCAAAATTATAAAAAGCATAGATGACGATGTTCATTGTGGAATAATGTCTATGCAAAGGGGATTATGGCTAGAGGCATGGTGGCCAGGCTATTCTATAGATGTAGAAGAATACATAAAAAGGTATAAAATGTGCAATGAAAGAAGAAAATTCAGGCAGACAAAAATGCATACATAGCCTAAGACTCCCAACCCTGGGACAGAGCACACATGGATCATGCCCATGTTAATGGAGTGGGATTATTACTAATACTGGTATATTTGTATTCAAGATGGCCAGAAATAATACGGTTTCAACAAAAGAAGTTTGACCATGAAACAAGCATTAAGGACCACATTTTCAAGAAATGGAATTCCAAAAATGCTAGTATCTGACACTGCCCCAGAGTTCTGTGACAAGCAACTATGCTAATGGTTGAACCAAATTGGATGCAAACCATAAAAACTCCACTGTACTATCCACAATCAAATGGACTAGCAGAAAAGATGGTACAAACTATAAAACTGGATTGAAAATATGTGTACAATGGAAAGAAAAGACAGAAACATTTCATCCTGACATTTAAGCTATAGAACAATATCACATGCTGGAAGATCAAAAAGCCCATCCTCCCTTACGGGTTGATAAATGAGAGCCCCATTAACCATGTCTTATACCACCAATGAAAAACTGTGGTATAAAAAGAATAATGAATCTAATCTACAAGAGACAAGATTCATAATGCAAAGTGGACAGAACACTATGAAAATAGAAAATAATGGAAATGGGATATTAGCACATGCAGACCAAGTTAGATTGCAACACAATAGTGATGAAGAAATGTATAGTGAGCCTGAAAGTAATGATGGCAAAAGTGTTACATCAAGGCAAAACGAACTAGACAGTCAAATCAAGAGCAATATAGACTCTGAGGGTGAATAAGGACAATTGTTGGAGGAATACTCCTATGAAAAAAGAAAATGTTCATGACTCCCATATCTAGACAAATTTCTTAGGTAGATGGAGTTAGATAGCAAGAAGACAAAAGCTCCCAGAAGAAGTAGCAGGGAAAATAAGGGGATAAAACCTCTTTGGTACAGGGAGATGAGGTGATTCATTTACATATGAAGTCACAAAGTCTATAAATAGCTACAGCTATTATCCATGAGGCAGTTGAGTGCATACTACTTCCTGTGAGTCAGTAACACTACACTACAATCGTAGTGATTAGGGAAGCATTTGTTTGGGAGTCTGTTCCACAAAGTAAAAAATTTTAAGTTTTTTTCTTGGACTTCTTATTTCTGGAACTCTCTTCTTTTTTCTTGCTTCCTTACCACCTATGATCTTCAGAAATTTAAGATCAATCACCATCTTCTATCTTCCCAAATCCTGTCCTTTTATTGTCCTTTCTTCTCACTAAAGTCTTCTCATTCTCTTTCACACCCAGTCCATCTTGGGTATGATGATAAACTACATCTGGCAGCAAAACCTCTGATCTGGTGGTTTTGAGGAGCATAGAACCACCTCTTAATTGTTTTTGTTTCCAGGTCCACTATGACCTGAGGTGGTACCACCTGATAGGGTCACAGATATGGGAAAATAGTTAACCCTTACACTGTGGTCAAAACACTATGAAAGTGTAAACAATTTTTTTAGTAAAAATACGAGCAATACATTTTCATAGTAAAAAGAATTACACACAATACATACCTGAAAGGAAACAAAATATTAGCAGCCATACATTTTCATAGTAAAAAGAATTACACACAATACATACCTGAAAGGAAACAAAATATTAGCAGCCATACATTTTCATAGTAAAAAGAATTACACACAATACATACCTGAAAGGAAACAAAATATCAGCAGCCATACATTTTCATAGTAAAAAGAATTACACACAATACATACCTGAAAGGAAACAAAATATTAGCAGCCATACATTTTTGCAAAAAAAAAAAATTACCAGCAATCCATTTTTGTAACAAAAAAGAAAAAAAATTACTAATGCTCCCAAGAAAATTTAATTTTGGTATTAAATGGCCCATAAGGAGTTGATATGATACTAAACAAACAAATCTACTTCCAGTAATTCTTGTGTCTTAGTGGCATTATTGCCTTGCTTGGAGTGAAATGATTAAAAAAAAATACCAAGGTAAACCATCTAAGCCTGCCCAATTTAAAAATTGACACAACATATCTTTTCCATTTCCATTTCTCTTATCTGACCTTGTGCCATACTAAACTAAGGTTAATTAATATTCTTTCCACTTTTTAATCTTTTACTTCTACCATTTATTCATTTTATATCTTTTTCTTTTCTTCCTTCTTTTCCCTTCATTTTTTCTTTTTTTTTCCTTTTATTTCAACTACTTTTTCTATCACCTTTTCTCAATTTCTTTCTTTTGCTTCCTTTCCTCATCTTATTTTTTTTACCCACCTTCTTCTCTTCCTTATTATCTTTCTTCATCTTCCTCCTCCTCCCTCTTCACCTTCTTGTTCTTCTTCTCTTTATTACCATCCATATTACTTGGTCAACCCTAACCCTGCCCCACATTGTGTGTTATCTTTATCATTCCTATTTCTATCATTCTTTTATCATTAAAAACTTTTTTTTAGCTAAATATGAATCCAAACTATTTCCTTTTATGCATTGCATTCCGTTTTTCTCTATCTATCATTATTATAAACCTAATCACTATCTCTCTCTCTCTCCATATATATATATATAAAATACTAAGGGACTTTGGATTATTTACCTAACCAGTTCCTTCCTATTTTCTATATATTTTCACACACACATATATATATATATATATATATATATATATATATATATATATATATATATATATAGAATAACATTTCAAGACCAGAAAAACTTTTGAATCAGAAATCAGAAATTATGACCTGTTGTGTACATACTAAAAATTTCTTTTTGAGTTCATATGAAGTGGGATAAAAAAAAAACACATGTATATTTCATTTAATCCCCCACCAATACATTTCCAATACACCGTGATTTTTCCCTGCTCATCACCTTCTACCATACCTCACATTGTGTGCTTATTCAGTTATTTATCTGATTTTTTAAAAATATAGCATTCAAAATTAAAGTTTTAGGAAATCAATTGACTGAAATTGCCTGAAGATACCAAAAGGTTGAAACCAAGGTAGCGGAATTGGCTGATTTCCTAATTTTCTATACTTAAAAAAGCTACATGTTAAATTTTTTTATCTTTTTATATATATATATATATATATATATATATATATATATATATATATATATATATATATATGCAAAAAGTGAACATTAAAAGTCAACACTCCAGAGCAACAGGCTGTTTCATGCTAGACACAATTGGATTGTGTCTAGCATGAAACAACTGTTGCTAAAGGAGTGTTGACTTCAATGTTCATTTTATATTTACATATGCTCTATCTCTGATATTGAGCACTTTATCCCATAAACATAGCACACCATAAAACTATATTTCTTCACAGACATATATATATATATATATATATATATAATATAAAAGGCTCAAACACTAATATTCTGTGGTTATAATTTCTTACATTGGAATCATAATCATGATCCAATCCATCAGTCCTACAAATTCATAATCACAAATTATAGGACTGATGAACTGGATTTTGATTACAATTCCAATTTAATAAATTATAACCATGGAATATTAGTATTTGAGCCTTTTATATTATATTCTTGCTCTGTACTGTACATTGAGCTCTACATGGATTTTATCCTCTTGGAAATATATGTATATACTGACCACTAATATTATCTAAAATATATATATATATATATATATATGAGGGCATATGTATAATATCCAACATTGATAACACTACTCAGAGTTTCATGCAGTTAATGCAATCTTTAGGTATGTACATTTTTTATCCTACCCATTCCTATATATATATATATATATATATATATATATATATATACAGGTTTTGATAAATTCAACTGACAAGGTTGGTCTGTTTAATTTTTTTAGTCTTCCAATTTAATATAAGATGTTCTATATTGGGATCTCCAAAGTTCATTTTTTACTGTCTCAGTCATTATCAAGAACTGGGTGCTGTCAGTGTGTTAGGCAAGATTTTGTTAGCTACATCCAGGCATTTTTGTTAGCTTGTTTTATTATTAATCCTTTTGTCTCAAGCTAGGTGATAATGCTACTAAGACACAAGGTGTTACTAAGTGAAAGAGAATGAGAAGATTTAGAGAGGAGAAAGGACAATAAAAGAATAAGATACTTTCCTGATGTTAGGAATGCTGTCATCTAGATGGTTTCAATTCTTTCATAGATATTCAGTTCTTATCTTTGAGACTGTTTCCAGGCATGTCAACAATGATGGGTTTTGTTTTTACTTTTTTATTGCTTATCAGCTCTTTGTGGGTTAATTAATGCTGAAGCATACTTTGCATTGTAAGATTAATTTTTCTTTCTTTTTTTTTTGCAAGTGAATATTTCATTAACAGTTTTTGAAGATAACAATGATATTTCAAGATATAAGTCATATTATTTAACCCATAGCTGGGAGAGAAAAGATAGATTAATACCTTTCCCAAGAGCATTTGCATGTAAGTAAATGTAACAAACCCAACCAGAATTTAAACTTAGCTCTGATTTCTCATTTTGAGCTGCTATCCATTACACCACCTGGATGTTCACCAACAATGATGGATACAATTTTCATCTCCATGTTCCAAAATTTTTTCAGTTCTTCAAAGAGAATTTCAGAAAAATTGAACCCGTTGTCTTTTGCTGTTGTTGTTTTTAAATATTTTTGTTTTTACAATGCTTCGACTGATTCAATCTATGGTCTTCTTCAGGTGTCTTTCTCATATAAAAAGAAACAGTTTTTTAATTTTCTTTTATTGTTAGTACAAAAAAAAAATCAGCAGCAAAAAGAAAACTTAAATGCTTGTAAAATCACTTATACTATTTTCAACAATGCAAGCAGCACAGGTTGTTTGATAATTTTAAACATGGAAATGTTCCCAATTCCTTTCATTGTTCAACAAATTCCTTCTGGTATTTTTGTTAAGCAACAAAAGACATTAGACATCTAATGATCTTTGTAGCAAAAAAATTCCTAATGTTCTCAACTAGATCATTATAAAGAGTCTTTAGACTTATTTTTAATTGTTCTGAAAATGCTGCTGAGCCTGTTCTAGATTTACATATGCAATTTTTATTCAAAGTAAATAAAACTTATAAATTCTTCACTTTATTCAAAGACAGAAACCAAAAAAGAAGATTAATTTTGATACCTCTTCCTTTGTGATTATTAATTAAACTGGATAACTCTACTGAGACTGAGTTTATTTTTTTTTTCTATGTGCCATGTCCCTTCAGGATGTTAGCAATCAGGGCTCTCCACAACTTCCTGTCCTTTGCAGCTCTTAATAACTTTTTGGGATGTGTATTAACAGAGAACAGAAAGTACAACATGGAAATCTGAAGGCGCATTGGGATGGCAAAAAGTGTCTTCCAAAAGCTAAGCAAAGTATTAAGAAATAGAAAAATTTAATTAGAAACAAAAACAAAGGAGTACTGAACTGTTGTGCAATATCAGTCCTCTTATATGGTAGTGAATGCTGGACAACCTCCTCATAGATGATGAAGAAACTTGAAGCAACAGAAATATGGTTCTGCGGAAGGATGCTGAAAATACCATGGACCGGACATATGTTTAACAATTAATTTCTAGAGATAATTGGAATAAAAAGGATATTTATATTTAAAATAAGGAATTTTATGTTTCTGTTTCCCTTCAGGACAAAAGCATCCTTCACTGTCCCAATGTGCCTTCAGATTTTTGAATCGCATTTTCCATCTTCTGTTAAAACACTTCCCTGATATTTAAATTGTTGTATTTGTTTGATTTTTGTATTTCCAATTTGTAATTTGGATGTTGGACTGTTCCTTTTGCTGACATCCATACATTGCTTCACCACTGTAATCAAATCACATGTGTGGGTAGCATAGAATTTCAGTTCTAAACTGAACTGTTTCATCCTGATAAATTGAAATTGATGGCTAAACCAAAAACTATATTATATAAGAACTAAGCACAATTAGGGAGGTTAATATGGGATCCTTATTTCCTGCCTGACTCCAAATAGAAAACCTTCTGCTTTCTCAAAGACTAGGTGCTATTTTTATTCTTTTCTATGGAAGGCACCACACTGTGCTATTTGGGGTAAGAACCATTTATTATAAATTCTTCTGAGAAATGTGCATATCTTCAACCTCCCACCCAAATATTTTAAACCCCAAGTCAATAAGATTTACCAAGTTCTCTATTTCCTGTCAAAGTATCGAGTTAGACTGGTAAATTCCAAACTATTCCAAAAATATTTCTGGTGGATGCCTTATGTAACAAAAGATACAAAGAACGTTCAATATGATACAAAAGTCTTAAGCCACTTATTTTTAAAATTTCTATTGCATTTTAAAATAGCTATTGGTTTTCTCAGTCATAAACAAATACACAGTTATACTTTGTTACTTACCAATTTGGTACATGCTGTAATTTGTAGGTCTAAAACATAAATATTACAAAAATGTTGTGTTGCAACAGATCAATGTTGTTGTCCCTTTGACACTTTAAAATTGAAATGTTGATTTTCAAGCATTTGCCTTTGCAAGAACTTGTGTGCCTTGAAAAGTGAGAGGGAGTCAACAACTTAAATAACTGAAAAATTGACAGAGGTTTCCACCTTGAGTCACTTGTAAAAGTGCTAGGGGTTACTAACTTGTGTAACTTGAAAAAGTGAATAGGATCACCATTTTGAGTTACCTAATAAATTATAATAGGTCAACAACTTAACTTATCATATGGTTTAATTCGCCTTTTAATTGTAAGTTCAAACAAATATCAGAAGAATTTTCATAAATTTAATTCATAAGCACTTTAATCATGCACCAATAAAAAAGATTTTTAGCAAAAATAATGTTAAGACCAGCTTTAGCTGCATCAGTAACATCAATAAATTTATATCCCAACATAGCGACATTATATTAAATAAATATATTTCCAACAAATATATAAATATATTTCCAACAAAGACAATGTTAATTTTTTTAGAAATAAATGCAACTGCTGAAAAAATATGATCTGTCCCTTAAATGGCCAATGTATGACTGATAATATTGTATACCAAGCTAGCATATATTCCAGTAATGGGGTGAAATTTTATTTGGTTTTGGAAATTTTGTTTTTACCATCATTGAATGACTTTAAGCAATCAAAAATACATAAACAGCACTACTCTCTGTAAACATTTCTGGCAATTAAAGAATGGTGGTAATACACTTATTATTATGTGGGATATTGTAGCAAGAGCCAAATTTTACAATGGGAAAGGCAATAGATGTAATTTATGTTTTATTGAAAAATTGGTTATTTTAAAACACTTAAATTACCCTAGCCTATTAAGAGAAATGAATTGATGGTTACATGTAGGCATAAAAATAAATACATTGATCCAGATTAATTTTTAATGTGAATTATAGTTTGCTTTTTTAAAGAACCAGTAATTTCCCTTTATGCTTAATATAAAAAAAAATTTTTAAATTATTTTTTTGACACACACACATATGTATGTATATATATAAATCCTAATTATTTTAAATGGCAAATATAATTTTTAAATTATAAAACTTCAATCCCAGTATAATATATAACTGCGCCAACATTGTGATAACCAGATATTTTTATTAAAATTTAAATTTAAAATTAAATTATATAATTTAAGTTCAATGGCTTCAAATGAATTAATCTGATAAATCTTCAAGATACTTCATCAGACCCCATATTAAAAACAAGGGTTTATTAAATGGCAAACTCTATGTCATTTGAAAACTTCCAACAACAGTAACTACAAAAGTTAGTAACGAAAAAAATGAGGTAATCAAGCTGTTAACATTCCACACTATCAAAAAACACAAAGCTTAGAAGGAAACTCTTCACAATATTAGAAAGAATATAACAGTTAATGTACTTAAGAAGTCTAATCTCAAAAACGTCTTTAAAAAAAGATTTCATAAGTTTCAATCAGCAGTAACACTAATTGTTGGGTGAATGAATGCCAAAAGTTTCCTGTATGAAAATCACTAATTCTACTATTACCAGTCAACCTATCAAGCCATACAAACTGTCATTACCAAATCACAAACACTTGTACCAAATCAAAGCCGTATCACTTGAACATTTCCAACAGCAGCAATAACAAAAATGGGTATCACATGTAACTAGAAGACAAAATGATGTAATGAAGCTGTCAGCTTTCTACACAACCAAGAACAAAAGGTTTGGAAGGAAACTTCCATTAGTATTAGAAAGTGTTATAACAGTGAACTGAGAAGTTTAATTTCTGGAAAAACTGTTCTTATGAAAAGATTTTATGAATTTCAAAATGACGATACCACAAACTGTTCAATCAATGAATACTGAATGTTTTCTGTAAGGAAACAGCTAATTTGACCATTACCAATTTTAGTGGATAAAAATCCATTGCCATAAAAGGTAATGCATCAAAATATATGAATGAAAAATAATATCCAAATATTGGACAATTTTTGTCTTTATTTTCACCCAAAATTAAAGCAAATATACGAAGTTTAGAATGGCTCATGATCAAACATAATAAACATATATAAACATTTGATATATATATAGTTAGCATATCTTCATTTGAGTATATTTGGTTGAATAATCTAGACAAATTATGCCTATTTCTATTTTAATCCTTTCAAATTCATGGAATGAAAAATAATAATGAGCAACTTTTATTAAGAGAAATATTTTCAACTTAAATTCAGTAAATGATTATGTTATGAAATATATTTTCCTTCGTATTATATCAATCCAGCAATGATCATTTATCTTGCATACGGAGAGCTCCCCTGACCTTACTGCTTGGCCATTTATATAGTCTATGCTAATTAGGAAGTCATTTGCATATCACTAAAGATTATAATTGTTTGGTTTGCAATGTTGTTTTATGAAATAAATTTTTTATGTATGCTTTATTTAAGCTGCTTTTGAAACTGGAAGATAAATAAAACCAAAACTGTTTATGACTCATAAAATTACTAAATATTTTTATCATTTATTGTAATAATGATTGTCCTATGAGTATTAGATTCTCTAGGCCTTCTATCCACTGTCTCTTTCTGATTGCAAGTATAAGCTTTCTTGTTTTTATTTCCTTTAAAACTTCCTTGTTGCTTACACATTCTATCTATTGTATTGTTTTGTTTTCAATTTTGTTTTATGAGGCAAATTTTTGGTGTATGCTCTATGTAAGCCACTTTTTCAAAATGAAAGGTAAATAAAACAGAAACTGTTGATGACATAAAAGTAGTAAATATTTTTATCATCTTCTTCATCTTCTATGTATCGCATCCCTTCAGGACAGAGGCGATCATGACTCTCCACAACTTCCTATCTTGTGTGGCTCTTAGTAGTTTTTCTTCCTTCGCTTATGGCCTTGCCTCCTGTTCTGCCATTCATTCACACAAGCTTGTCAGGTATATAGCTCAGTGCCTTCCCATTTCTCTCTTTCCCTCAATATATTCCATAAGAGTTTAGTTTTCCAGGCCCTCCTTCTTAATTATGTCTTTAAGAAATTTCAGCTTTCTTTTTCTGATTTTGAGTACAAAACAAAAAAGAAGAATCAGCAATATTATTGGTCCTGATCTGGCATCTTGGCGTCAGTCATTTTACCACATCCATAAAATTGCTTCCAAGTGCCTTTTCTATTAATACTTTCATTGTAATTGTTCTGATGGGGCTCTTTGCTATGAATTGCTACGTTTGAATGAGGCTCTTTACAGTTGAATTGACTCAATGTGACTGTAAGTTCTGTGTTAACTTTTTTTTTCTCACACTTCTTACTTGTGGAATCTCAGTTGTTATCTACTGTCATCCTGATTATTCTTTTATTGCTCTCATCCCTTAGTAATGTTCTGCTTTCTAATTCTTCAACACCCAATAACTCCTTGTGTCTTAGTAGCTTTATTACCTTGCTTGACATAAATCCAATTTAAAAAAACAAACTTTCTGTTGCTATTTTCTTTAAAACTTTACTCAAGAAAAAACTTTTTCATGTGACCTTGTTTGAGTGATCTGTCCTTATGATATGACCCACTTTGAAGGGTCGGTCCTGATGATATGACCCACTTTGAAGGGTCTGACCTGATGATATGACCCAGTTTGAAGGGTCTGTCCTGATGATATGACCCAGTTAGAAGGGTCTGTCCTGATTATGAAGGGTCTGTCCTGATGATATGACCCACTTTGAAAGGTCGGTCCTGATGATATGACCCACTTTGAAGGGTCTGTCCTGATGATAGGACCCACTTTGAAAGGTCTGTCCTGATGATATGACCCACTTTGAAGGGTCGGTCCTGATGATATGACCCACTTTGAAGGGTCGGTCCTGATGATATGACCCACTGTGAAGGGTCTGTCCTGATGATATGACCCACTGAAAGGTCTGTCCTTATGATATGACCCACTTTGAAAGGTCTGTCCTGATGATATAACCCAGTTTGAAGGGTCTGTCCTTATGATATGACCCACTTTGAAGGGTCTGTCCTGAGGATATGACCCACTTTGAAGGGTCTGTCCTGATGATATGACCCACTTTGAAAGGTCTGTCCTGATGATATGACCCACTTTGAAAGGTCTGTCCTGATGATATGACCCACTTTGAAGGGTCGGTCCTGATAATATGACCCACTTTGAAGGGTTGGTCCTGATGATATGACCCACTTTGAAAGGTCTGTCCTGATGATATGACCCACTTTGAAAGGTCTGTCCTGATGATATGACCCAGTTTGAAGGGTCTGTCCTGATGATATAACATACTTTGTAAGGTTTGTCCTGATTATATTGGTATTTATTACTTTTGTGTCAGCACCTGAAATTTAAGGGTTTAACTTAAGGGTAATAAAAAAGTACATTATACAAAAAACTGTAATAAGAGTTGAAAACTGCCCTGGTTTAAGGTTTGGAAAATTATTGAGTGCCTATTCATATGCAAATAAAATTGAATTGCTAATAAAATAATTTTCTCCCAAATATTCATGCCTATAAATTTTACGTGCATTCAAATACATTCAATTTGGGGGCTTAATATAGTTTAATACTTTGCTATTAATGTTAAGGCAAAGACTGCATGGTAATATGACATTGAAGAATTTTGAGTCTATCTTCTACTTATTATATTTCATCCTGACCTGATACTCTGTCTTCAACATCTCCCACTACTTTATTCTCTCCTTTTTCTCCTCCTCCTCCTTTTCCTCTTCCTCCTATTATTTTTATCAGTAATTTTAATCATCAGCAGCAAAGACCAATGTATTAAATTTCTATCTGGCTCTCAACACCTCCCTTCTCTTCAAGTTAATTCATTAGATAAGCCTTCTTCTCGCTTTCACTCTCTCTCTCTTCTTCCTGATCCCCCCCTCCACGTCACTATCATTATCACGCTTATTTTATACTGGGTTATCATTTTCTTGATTCAGTCTCTCTGGGAAGTATCCATCTTTTCATTTTTACCAGAATCTTCCTTCCTCTACTTTATCTTTTACCCTTCTCTGTTATCTCAACAAAACAGCCACCACCATCCCTCTAATCATCCTGTCTTTTATTCACATCTACCCTCTTATTCATAGTCACCCCATTTCCCATCCCAGCTTCCCTTAAAAGCATTATTCCCCCCAATATATATATATATATATATATATATATATATATATATATATATATATATATATATATATAGTTTGGATGTATTTGCACTTGTGTATACATACATGCATGCATCTGTTCTGTCATATTTCTCTCTGTCAACTACACATCCCACATGTACGCCTATATTGCCATATTTTTCTCTATCACCCACACACACACACACACACACACACTTACTGATATATATGTGTGTTTGTGTGTTTCTTTTTTCTTTCTACTTCAGGTTTTACAGCGTTCACTTTATGAAATTACCAAAATTCAGGCTACTCAATGCACATATATATATATATATATATATATATATATATATAGGGTGTTTACAAAATTACTTTTACAAACTTTGGGGCAGGTTCCTGACACCAATACGAGATAAAATGTCCATATAAACCTATGTCTAAAAGGCCATCATACATCAACACAGCAACTAATAACAAATGTTCAAAATGTCCTCTGCTTGCTTCTACACACATGCACCCATCACATCATTGACTGGAGGACAATTTCAAATACTACCACATGGTATTGAATGCTTTCACAGCCCCCCCCATGACATGTTGATGAAGTGTCTCTGCAATATTAATTTCTGCTGCATAAACCAATTGTTTTAGGTGGCCCTGCAGATAAAAATCCAAAAGATTGAGGTCAGTGGAACATGCAAACCGGTCCTCCCCTACTTATCCATCTTTCATGGTAGATGTCAGCCAGTGCATTGCAAACAATGTTACTAAAATATGCTGGAACCCATCATGTATGAAACACATACATCTTTGTATTAGCAGGGGTACATCCTCTAGCACAGGAGTTTTCAACCTTGCTTGCTCCATGCACCACTTTCACCATATGTCAGAATGCTATCCCCCCCTCCTTTTCAAAGTGACAAGCCAGATACGCCAAATTTTATAATTGCTGTTGTCACAATTCCCCCCTGAAAATCCAAAATTCACCCCTATGTATGAATTTCAAGTCTGTTGAGAACCCCTGCTCTAGCAGACCTGAAAATGTGTTCGAAATAAAGTCCCTGTAGACAGCTCCTGTAAGATATGCTGAGAGAACATATGGACCTAACAGACAGTCACCTAAATTTCCAGCCCACACATTACAACAATAATTAAATGAACATTCCTTCACTTGGAAACCAGATTCTGGATGGCCAAGTAGTACATCTACTTGCCAAGATCAATGCCTTATAAAAGTAGCAGTGTTGTTAATCTGACTTCAGGTGTGACAAAATTCAATCATTTTACTTGCCTCAGAATTATAAGTACATATAGCCTAATTTCTACTTACCCAACAACACTGTCATGCACAGTGGTGTTACAAGGAAGTAACCTGAGGACTAAACTGTCACCTCTCATAATGGATAAGTATTCTTGCAAAGAGGCTCCTTGTTTTGAATATCTGTTGGAACTCAAGCTCACCCCAGACCTTAAATGAAACTCATATACAATCAATTGCTAAAGATGCTCAGAAAATGGTCAGTTCCTTGTACTACTCAAGTAAACTCCCTTTATAATGCTCTATCTTTACAAGAGCCAAATCAGACTGAAAATGGAGTATTGTCCTCACTTGTTTGTCTTGAGAGAGTCAAAAGCATTTACACGGCCTTGTGGGTGATGATTAAGTTTCTGCTTACAACTCCTTTCACACAGATGAAATATTGCAAGTATCTTGTTTCTATATCACTATTTCCATGGCAATTATTCTGATGAGCTATATTCCTTGCTTCCACCATCCCTGATCTTTGCAGCTAGGGTATCATGCCATGCACACAAAGATGAATCATCCTCATTTCATTAGTAAGAAGTAAGTTCCAGTCATACAGCTGCATTGTGGAATGAACGTCTGGCAGGATGTTTTCACAATCACTACAATCTTGACCTCTTCAAGACTAGCATTATTCATTATCTTTCCAACATGTTGTCATGAACTGTACTTCTTGCCTTTCCTTATGCTTATACGGCTCCTCTAGCTTGAGTGGCTCTTGGCTGAACATTAGTATAAAAAAACTCTCTATCATGTTAATGATGAGTGTAGATTCAGGAAACAACATCTAGGACAGTGATTCTCATGTGCTGTCCATGTATGATTGGATTCAACACCCCTTTGTAAATGTTTCTTCTAACAATGGACTTCAGTTATGTGAAGAAGAATAATTTCTAATGGTTGAGAGGTAAAAATAAAATATTCAATAGTACCCATTGATACATTTTGGATTTCAATACAAAAGCAATATCCCATATTAACTAAAAAGGCTTTATTAGTGTTATTGAAATTTTTATTTCTTATGCGAATTAGGCTTCTCAACTCTAACATCAAAAATAAGAAGCAAGAAAGACAATGCTAAAACTGAAGAAATGAGGCTCTGCTTATCGCACATTTAACCAAACAGTGAATAAACCCCAGTCACAGGTTTCATATTAAATAAGCTAAAGAAATAGTTGAATAGAAAAATTGAAATAAATTAAGTTCATGTTTATGTGTGTATTTTTTTTAAATCTATGGTTTTATTTCATAACATTTAAATGTATAAATTTTAAAAATTTTGCTAAGTGTGTCATGATATTTTCATTTGCTCCTTGGTGTGCCATTACTTAAAAAGGTTGAGAAACATTAATCTAGGATGTCTCTGCCAATTATACACAGGCCTGCCTATGGCATCATATTATGTAGGGTCATAAAGTTACAGTTTTTACTTACCTTTGGTATTCATGAGAAATAATGCTTGCGTATATAATGGCCATCCTGCTGAGCATCCTCTGACCTGGCATCTGCTCTACTGCTACTTCTACGGAAAGTGCTCAGATGATCTATATTCCTTGGTCCCACCAATTCAAACATTCATAGCAAGAACACACCATACCACATATAGTAGCAAACCCCCCACATTCCCACTTACTTCTCACCATATTCCATTGTTGAGAAGTAAGTTCCACTCAAGCAGCTTCTTCCCATAAACCACTGCCTTGGATGTGTTTCCCTAAACACTACAATCTTAACCTGTTCAAGGCTAATGTTAACCATTATCTTCTTCTATACACATAAATATTCTCCTAACATAACCCTGGGCCTTGTAAAAGAGGAAACTTACTGTAAAAAAAATATATGTGCTTTCATTAATACTTTTTTTCTGGTAAGCTGATGCCCCTCAACTGGGATAAAAGAACGAAATTGTGCAAATTTTGTAGAAAAGCCATTATTTTAATTTAGGTTGTTTTCTTTTCTTTTCAGTTTTCTTGTTTTTTTGAAATTTGTTTATAATATTCTCCTAGTTTTACTGCATTGAAATCCTTATCCAATTTTTCAGAACAGGTTGAAAGTAGAAGATTCATATATTTTTTAGGTGTGTCTTTAAAATTTACCATGTTAAAAATAGGTTTTTCAACTCCACTGTTACTGCTCTTTCCACTATTGATGGGCGTCATCTTCCTAACCTTTTGTTTGAAGTGGTGTGGCTTATGGCCATATCACATTGAAACACCAGTTTGTGTTCAATCACCAGTTAAGCAATGTCAAGCCAGTACCTAGATGGGTGACCTCTCAAGAATGACAGGTGCTGTAAACTTGGATGTGTAGGTGGTGTAATGGATAAGAGCTTGGGATAAGAAATCTGAGAGCTGATTTTGAATTTCAATTGAGTTTGTTATATTCACTTATGCAAAAATACCCTTGGGGAAGGTATGAATTCACCTCTTCTCCTCCCAGCTATGTGTTAAATAGTAGAACTTGTATCAGAACGTCATTATTATCTGCAAAAAATCTTACAATCCAAAAATATGTTTTGGCTTTAAATAACCTTAAAAAGGTTGATAAGCTATAAAAATAAATCAATTAAAAATCAAGAATTTTTGAAAGTCAGAATCTTGATTATTCATTATTTTCTCTTCGAGTTACATGTGATATCTATTTTAGTTGTTCCTGCTGTTGAAATTCCTCAAGTGATGTGGTTTCTGTTATTTGGTACAGTTCTTTGTGATGTCAGTCCATGAGGTTCCAAGAAGGATAGTCCTCACTAACACCTACAAACATTGATCTGAGAAAGTGTAGTTGTATACACAGCCAACAATTTCAATATTTCTGAATGTGTTTGGAACCAGGCATAGCATTTGTATGAAAGTTTTAACCTGATTAGGCTGTTTAAGAACATGACTCAAGTTTTTATGTTAATGTCTTCGTTTTATAGCAACTTATGGTGTTAGATTAAAACTACTTGTAGCATAGCCTATTCTATATTCAATTCCCTTATCTTGACACTAAATTTATTATAACTGATCCATACACAGAGTCATTTGAAGAGTCTGTACTGAATGTTTATGAAGGGTTCTGGGTATATGCTATCACTGCTTTCATTGTTTCTGTTTTGGAAACATTTATCTTGATCCATGGTGAAATTTTTCAAGTCTTTTATCATATCAGCTTGCTGAAGGACAGCCAGATCATGGTTGGTCTACAAATGACACTTCACCACTGACATGTGAATACCATTTTCACATTTGTGTCATATAAAACTTCTTCCTTAAAGGATTACAGTAGTTTCAGCAGCAATTTTACCCCAAAAGAAAACAAAATTTTATACACATTCTGTTCTTTTTCATCAGCCATCACAAAAATTTCTAATCAAAACACAAAACATGCTGTATCTATTCCTGATTTAGGTGACATTGTCTCTCCATAGATTTGTTTTTATTATTTATAAATTGCCATGACTTCTTTAGAAACAAAGTGGAATGGTTTCCTGTTGCCTTTTCTCCAATTTGAATTTTTCCTTCTTTGAGACTGAATCCCATCTAATACTTAAGAGTCAAGTCTATTCTACTATTTAATCCATAGCTAGGGGGAAGATATAGCAGTCATTTGTGAAAAAGTAAACATAACAGAATTTGAACCTAGCTCATCAAATTCACTTTTCACTCTGATTTCTGTTACACTACCCACACATCCAACAGTAAAAGGCAAAGGGAAACAAATCAATCCAGGTAACAACTAGTGGTTCAATTCCATCCAGTTCACATGCTACATTCAAATTCTATTTGTGAGGATATCCCCTCATGTATTTTTCTACCAATTCCTAGCACTTTCTAATACTGTACTCCACTTCAAATTCAATCTCTTTCCAATTTACTCTAAATGTCAGCGAGATGTGAGCACTAAGAAAGCAAAACCCAAAATAAAAGGGTCATCCTCTGTGCAGATGCTCGAATCATTATGTCTGGCCCACAAAACAAATCCCCTCAAAAAATATAAAATAACAACATAAACTTGTTTTTAAGAAAGCCTCTCACAAATGATGAAGACAGATTTATAGTGAATGGTAAACTTCACTAATCCACTCCAGGCTTCTCAATGTAACCACTGTGACCTTGGTCAACCAACCTGACAAGCGCATCAACTCCAGGACTTAACAACTCTACTTTTCTTTCAAAAGCTGCCTCCCTTGCCCACATTATAGATATTCCACCCCCCATCCTCCCTATTGGCAATACAAATAATTTTATATATGAACAATTCTTGTCTTCTTTTCATTTAACCTCATTGGCAGTAGTTGTTGTTTTGTTTGTTCTTTCATGCTACCATACCCATGTTTATAACACTAATATGCAAGATTTATATGTTACTTCATCTATTGGTACCTATTATTTTTATTGGTGTACAATGAACTCATATAAATAGATTCTATTTTTTTAAGATATGAAACAATCAATTTTCATTTAACTTAATGTTTCACCTAATTGTTTAAATGATTTTAGAAGCCAGTAAATTTGGGGACTTCAACTAGATTCTACACAAAGTAGCTAATCATGAGATATAAATTAACATTGTAGCAAGAAAAAACAGTCATATATATAGTTTGACCTTTTATGAGTGAAGTCAACTTAAATTGGGACCATCCTATTGTGATTGCTTTATTGATATAAGTCAACAACTTTGCCAAAATGGTGTGGCATAGGGAGTTGCTGTGTAACAAACTTTCCAATATTATCATTTCTTGAGTTGGTATCTATGCTGATCATACAGTTATTTATACCTGTTAATAGTAAGTCTGATAGTTTTGATAACATCAAATTGGTAACTAATCTCAAAAAAAACCTTAAATCTGTTGTTAACTGGGGCAAGAAATGGCTTCTTAATTTTAATGCCTCCAAAAAGAAACTGCTCTCTATTAATCATCTTAAATGCTAACCTCCAGGCAAGTAACACACTGTACTTTCTTAGTCTCAAGTTTTCCACTGACATGAAGTGGAATGATTATATTAAATCAATTGCTTGGTTTACAACAAGGAAAGTAAGTTCAGTATGTTATGTCAGACAATTGTTAATCACCAGAACCTATTGTGCACATTTATAAGTCTGCCATTTCTCCATGCCTCAAATATTGCTTCCATATCTCGCCTGGTACATCTGCTATATATCTAGAGATTCTGAAAATCCAAAGAAGAATATATCAAATTATTGGTCCCAATCTGGCATCTTGGTTTCAATTACTTTTCCATTGCCATAACGTAACTTCCCTGAGCCTTTTCTATAAATATTTTCCCAGTAATTTTTCTGGTGAGCTTTCCACTTTGGTACCTTGATTTCACAAATTTAAGATCTGGTCGCTCAGCTTCAATCACTTGCCCACCCACCACTGTAAGGTTGCCTCTCTGTAACATTTCTATAAATATTTTTATGGTAATTGTTCAGATGAGCACTTCACTATGGTACCTAGACTTTTTGAATTTAAGCACAGTACTAGACTGGCATCAAGATCTCATCAATTTACAGTTGAGCTGGTTAGATGTAACCATGAATTCTATGCTAACTGTTTTTTTCTCACATTTCTCACTTGTGGAACTCCCTTCCGGCTACATGCTTTCCAGCCAAATTTAATGTACAAAAATTTAAATACAATGTCAATCGCTATCTATTGTCCTTCTGAGTACTCTTTCCTCTTTCTACTCATTATTAATGTTTCGGTTCCCAATTCTTCTCCACCTTGTAACCCCTTGTGTCTTAGTGGCTTTAATGCCTTGCATGGGGTGATACCGATTAAAAAAAAAAATTCTTAGTTTATATTGCCTTGCAGGTTATTCTATAAAAACAGACAACAAAATCCAATGGTCTACTTATAGAATGTGTGAATGCAGTTGATAAAATATATGAGCAAGTAGATAAAAAAAACAACCTTGATGAATCAAACAAGATGAGGCAGGTGAAGAATGGGGTTGTTACTGGTAGGGGAGATGGTCCCTACAGTGTTAGGGATAGGAAAGATGTTACATTCTTATTGGTAGATAGATTTTTATCTATAATTTCCATAAGCAATCTTGTAACTTTGAAAAAAAAACTCAGTTGGGAAGGTAAGTGAAGGAAAAGAGAAAAGAGATCTTGAAATTCCAGGGTGAGGGGAGGAAACATGTAGAGTAAAAGAGGTGTAAGTGAACGTTGTTTATGGAGAAGAAATTTGAGAAATGCTATGAAATCATATGTAGAAACACTCCTTTTGAACTTACAGGTTCTGCTTTTATCATAAAAATGAAATTTGTTTAACTGGAAATAGCTTAAAATATCCAGAATCATTGTCAGCCAATAGCAGCAAGATTAACATCTTTGATTTTGTCAAAATTAACCCCCATTTTGATTTGTTTTTTGTTTTTTTGATGCAATTTTCTTAAGAACTACATGGTAATTTCAAATAATATTATTCCAGCCTTGAAATGAAACTGGGACCAATCATAAATTCCAAATTTTTGATTGGGTACAAAATGGGTGATAATTTATTCTGAACTTGCATATATATCTCATGATAAGATTAGAAATGTTGGCTTGGTTTAATGGTTAGAGAGTCTGAACCAACTAGCAAGAGGTTTAGCATTCATGATACACATCTAAGAAAATGAATGAAAACTGGCCTGTATGGTACATTGATTCTAATATAATGGTATAATGGACATCTAATGTCAAATGGCATATTTTGTTGCAACACATATTTTTCAAATTTTTCTTTTTAATCATTTCACCCAAGAAGTGAAACAACGTTCTTAGCAGCAGATCTAGCAATTGATTCAATATGATCTTCTCACTTCATGTCAGTAGAAAACATTAGCCCAAGAAGGCACAATGAGTCATTCTCCTTGAGGTTAGCATAAGCCATTCTGATGGAAAACAAAAAGGGTTCTCTCAGATGATTTAAAGAGAACAGTTTTGTTTTAGAGATATCAATGCATAATGAATTAGTGCTAATTAAATAATACAAGATTCAAATGTTTATTACTTAACATCTTATTAATTCCAATATTTCATCATTTACTCTCAGCCAATCTGTGGTATGAAACCTGTACTCTTATCTGATATGTGGACCTTACATCCTGTCAGTAATGTGTCAGAGACTGCCCAACTCCTCTCAGATGATTGTTTATATATCTATCTGTTCAACCTTCTCATTCCCATGCTTGTAAAGTCAGATGTAGTTGTGAGGTCACATGCTTCTCCATTAAGTGACTGGGCGTGACCCCAGGTCAAACCTCTGGTGCACCTGGCTTTGATGATTTTGTGTGAATAGTGTACAATATCTACTCCGGCAAAATCAATAACTTGTGTGTATATTAAAAAGCTTTGAATTGTTTTAAATCATCAGTGTACAAGAGAATGTTTGACAAGTACCCAATCACGTCCTGAAATAATGAAGAATCTATGTTGCTAGGTGGAGCTACATGTCATGAACTGAGATACAATTGAAAGCCCAGCATCTCTGAATTTTGAATTGACTTTATTCTCATCAGTGACTAATTTAGCTTATTTAAAGAAGAAACAGAAAAAATACAATCCAAATCCTTGAACATGCAGTATTTCAAAATTTTAGTATCATTAAACTTTCAAGAATAACTCAATCAGGTAGCCCTCCTGGGAAGCATATAATGGAACAAAATTCATCTCTTTTCATGCATAGCTTACTTATTTCTTTAGTTATCCTTTTATTCTTTCTTTCATGTGTTGTGTTCCTTCAGGATGTGAATGATCATTGCTCTCCACAGCTTCCTGTTCTTTGTAGCTCTAAGCAAAGTTTTCCCCTTAAATACTTCCAAGTTCCCATTCATTCACACAAATTTGCTAGGTAGGTTGCTCAATGTTTTTCTCTTACATTTGGTATGTCCTGTGAGTGTTACATTCTCCAGACCTGCCTTCCTCATTATGCGTACCAGAAATTTCTACTGTCCCTTTATGATTGTAAGTATAAGCATCATTTTTATTTTCATTTTCTTACTTATTGCTCACATGTTCTGTCCTTGGTATGCCTTTTAAAAACCATTGATGTCTGGCTTACTCACTTATATAGTCATACATGGGAGTTCATGAGTTTCCATATCTTTCTATTGTTTGTAACACTAAGTAATATTTGTTCCCTTACAATCACTCCTACTCCCCACTTTGCCATCCATTTACATAAACTTATTAGATAGGTTGCTCACCATTTCCCTATGCTCCTTTTGTCTTCAATATGTCCTGTGAGTTTTAAATTCTCCAAGCCCACTTTACTCATTATGTCTCTTTCTGATTCTAAGTACCAGTTTCCTTTTCATACTGTAGTATTCTCAACATCCATCTGAAAAATCATTTCTCATTGCTTCAAATCTCTTTCTTACTCTGTAAAGAAATTGATTCATATTCATCACCATATGAGAAGATTGATATTACATAACAGTTCAATGCTCTTTTCATGTATCTAATGAAATATTCCTGTTTTGATAGTTTGCTTAGTTTTTGGTAGTCCTCTTTTGCTATTTCGATCTCCTTCAGGGGAAAGAAATACTAGTCTAAGATTAATAATAACTGATGTTTCATCTAAGACATTCAGTCTCTAAAACAAGAAATAACTAATTAAGAAAGGTGTAAATTCTTTTTCTTCATGTGTCATGTCCCTTCAAGACATGAGAAATTATGGCTCTCCACAATATCCTGTCCTTTTGTTATTTCTCCTAAACCCTGTTCTGCCAACCATTTATACAAGCTCATTTATCTTCTATGTGTCATGTTCCTTCAGGACTTTGGCAATCATGGCTCTCCACAATTTCCTGTCCTTTGTAGCTCTTAATAAATCTGGTCTTTTTGTTATCTCTCCTAAACTCTGTTCTATCATACATTTACTCAAGCTTGCTAAGTAGGATGTATATTGTTTTCCTCTGTCCCTCTTGCTTTCAATTTGTTCTGTGAGTATCAGATTTTCTAAGCACTATTTCCTCATTATGTGCTCAAGTAATTTCAATTGTCTCTTTCTGATGTTAATGGTTTTTAAAAGGCATACCAAAGACAGAACATAAGTAAGAAATCTGATTAATCTTTAAAAATTCCTTATTGCTCACACCAGACTCTTAAGAAAATAATAGATCTCAGCAAGTTGGCCATTTTTTAATATCTTTGTACCAACATGTGTTAAAATCAAATGTCAGGCAGCAGAATTTGTTTTAACTCAAAAAGCAAATTAGTTGTATTCTTTATACTCAGACTAATATCCTCATCTTGGTTGCTCTTATCACAACATTCCAGCTATTGTGGGTTATGTCCCTTCAGGACGTAGAGGCTCATGGTCCTCCAAAATTTTTTGTCTTTTAGTAATTTTTTGTATCCTTTACCTACAATCACTATTTATTCTTGTTTTGCAATGCAGTCAGACAAAACTTGTTAAGTTGGACACTCACTGTTTCCCTGCCTGCTTCTCTTACTATCAGCATGAACTGTGAATGTTAAATTCTCCAGACCTTCTTTCTTCATTATCTGTCCCATAATATTTGTCTGTCTCTTTTTAATGATAAGAATCAGTTTCTTTGTATAGTTCCTAATTTCCTTAAAAGTTCCTCAGTGGTTACACGTTTTGTCCATAGTATTGTCAACATTTATTTGTAGAACCATTATTCAAGTCTTTTCATCTGTGAGACATTTGATAAAAGATATGAGAGGTATATTAATGAGTTATTATTTGAGCCCTGTTGTTCTTGGAAAATGGATAATTCAGCTCACTTCTGGATGCTAATATATAAAAATTTTATTTCCTGCCAAATCCAAGTTCTTGAGCCAGACTGAAAAACTAGTAGGAATAGCAAGACACAATTAATAGGTGCAAAATTACAAAGCAAGTTAACCACTGCATAAAATCTTAAAAGGAAAAACACATTTATTTACATAATTAGGAAAAAAAGGTACAAATACAAAAGTTGCAGAAAAATTCAGTTTTTGTGCACCTATTACAGCAGGATAATAATTTTCTATGGTTATAAAAAGAAGGTTAGCATCAGATATAAGGAAGAAAATGTTACAGATTTTAGAAAAAGGCACAGATTCTGACAAAAAGTTTACACCCCCTTTAAAATGGAAAAAAAGAGAAAAATTTTGAGGAAGTAGAAAAAGTTGACAAAATACAAAGTGCACCCACCTCAGCTCTTAGAAAACACAAAGTGCACCCACCTCGGCTCTTAGAAAACACAAAGTGCACCCACCTCAGCTCTTAGAAAATACAAAGTGCACCCACCTCAGCTCTTAGAAAATACAAAGTGCACCCACCTCAGCTCTTAACTGAATATTCAAGTAGGATGTCTCTGTTTGAAGGGGTTTCATGTTTTCACAGGTTGTTTTCTTGAGGCCTTTTTGAAGTATATAGTAGAAAGTTAACTTAAATGTCCATTCAGTTTAAATTCTTCTCAGGTATGAACAGAAAGGAATGTTCTGTTCTGGGGGCAGAATCTGCTTTGAGTCTGTTGAATCTATAGGCTCTTTCTCCATGTTGATTTCTGACCTCACCCTCAGCTGGACTGATCCTTGTCTTTGTAGCATGGGTGCTAAGGCTTCTTCCTCAACTATTAAATTGCTTTTTTGTCAATGGTTTATTCTTTCTATACCAATTTGCTAAATAGCATTCTTTTTATTGAACAAAGGAGAGTCATTTATTCTCAATTCAAGTTTTCATAAGGACTTGAAGAGATCATCTCTCATTGGTCAGTAAATATGAAACCTTCCATCTCCATGAATTCAAAAAGTGAATCCGCAACAAATCAAATAATTTTAGTGGTATCAACCACTTGAGTCAAAAAGGCCATAAAAATGCAACAATTTTTACATAAACGGTCTGGTTTTCATAAAATACACTCCTCTCAAAAAAAACATCTGGTGGACTAATGGATAGCAGCTCGGATTGTGGAATCGAAGAGCAGTGTTTGAATTCCAGTTACATCCACTTACATGCTATTACCCTGGGAAAGGTATGAATCCTCTTCTTCTCCCCACCTGCCTATGGGTAAATAGCAGGACAGACCAGGTTCTATAGTCTTGGATGGCAACTGGTCTACCGTGTAAAGAAATGGCAACCTACTGCGGGAAAAAATCTACCTCGTCAGTCATGTATCAAAAGATAAATGATTGCCTAAGCATGTATCATGCATGGCAGATAAAAGATTAAAAAAACAACCTAGATGATTAGACATTTAGACAATAACATTTTCAAAATAATAAAAATTAAATTTTTATAAGTAAGCTGAAAAATGATAAGCAAAGCTCTATTGTTTATTAAAAATTTGGTATCTTTTGTTGAGAGCAACCAGTTGCTACAGAACTTTTTTTGCTAGTAAAACTTTCATCTCCATCATAGCATTAAGTGTGGAAAGAAATGGTAAAGAATTTATACTGAGTTTTTGAACCAAAGTTATATAAAACCCATTCCGAGTCTCTTAACATTTTTTTTCTTTATTTACCCTGGGGAGTCATCGTAACTATTAATTTTCTTTCTTGCTTGGTTGTTTGGTTAGAATAAAAAAAATTGTAAAGTTTCTCTTCTTCTGTTTTTTCTTTTTCTTTTCTTTTGTGACATTCTAGGAACAAAATGCCAAAATTAAAAACAAAAAGAAATTAGTTGAAGGGAATCAAATTTTTGCAAACATCAGCATAACTTGATAAAATAAAACATTTGGTAAGTTAGTAGAAGAATAAATGGATAAGATAGATTACAAGGAGTGAGTTTTTGAAAGTTCATTTCGACTGAAAACAAATAGCAGAGAAAGAAAAAGAAAGAATAAAAAAAAAGGATTCAATATACAAACAGTTCAACATTTTTGTCATTCCTAATTTGGTCCCTCATGTTTTGTTTTTTTGGGGTTTTTTTTGCATACACTGACACCAAAACCAATTCCAGGAACTCAGTTGTTTTTTGTTTCTTTTTGTGTGTGTGTCTGTGTGTGTTTAATGTGGTTGTGGATGGAGGGGACAGCCAAAGAGGAAAAAATACCTAGACTGAATAAATTTTATCCACCAAGTAAAATTTATCAAAATTCCAGGAAGTTAGTTCTCATCTTTTCCACTAACATTTTCTTTTCACAAATGATCAGCTTCATTCAAATAGACATCCTATTACGTAAAATTCTATGTGTAAGCTGTATGCATATGTATATATGTGTATGTATATATGTGTATAATACTGAAAAAAAGTTGTGAGAGAAGAGTTCTGTATGTCTGAGAGAGAGAGAGAGAGAGAGAGAGAGAATTATAAACATGTGGGAATTGTGATTGTGTGCATGAGAAAGAGAACTGTATATAGATGAGGATTTGGGGGGGAGACACATATGTACATATGGTGGGGGTAACTGTGGTGTATTTGTGCATTTAATAAAAGACAGATTTGTGTGTACATTGCATATATGTATGTATGTATGTATGTGCTTGTGCAAATACTGCTTTAAGATGAATGAGATTTTTTTTCCCCAGCTCATAAGAAAAATGACTGTCCAAATCTTCCAAATAAAAACTTTCAGAAAAGCGATTATTTTTTAGAAAAACAAACACCAGCAAAATTTGTGACATAAACCCCTGAAAAGCAAAACAATAATAACATGTTATGAGAAATCCATTATAAAATAATTACTATCTTCAAAGATTTCTGTTATATTCCTGAAAGATGAACTTTATTATCTTATATGCCATTTCCATTCAGTTTGAACGAGATCATGATTCTCTCAAAAACTCTTTTTAGTTATTATCTGTTAATTGCCAAGCATTCTTGGGAAAGATAGTGGAGTGGTTTTCTGTTGCTTTCACCATAGTTTGGAATACAGAATTTCCCTTCTCTTTGACCTGGTTGCCATATAGGAAAAAAATGCTATTTCCGACAGAGTTGCATAACCATACACCATATTAAAACACACCCAAACTTTATTTTCTACTCAATAATAAACAATATTTACAGACATGCCAAAATGCTTCCACAATGCAACACAAGCCATTTAAATTAAAAGTGTCTGTTGGTTAGAAATTAAGATCACCACATGAAATATTTGGCCAATCAGAGAAAACTAAAATCCTTTATTCTCAAGCCTACTTTCAGGATAAATTTCTTAAAAAATTCCCCAGATTTTTTACTTTCACCAGCAGAGATGCAACTGTCTCCAAGTCATTCAAATACAAGAATATGTGGCTACATAGCTTTGTTTCTTGCCCCATGTATGTGATAAAAGAAACATGTGATGGTGACCTCAAACAAATCATCAGCAGCAACAGCAGGAACAGTCAGTGAATCTTTGATGATGACCAAAGTCTTTTCTCAACCACAGCTTTGACTGTGGACCAACTACTCAAAAGCATTTCTGTAGAACAATTACCCAATGACTTTCACTCAACTGAAGACTATTTCTACTCCATTTTGACTCTTTTGAACTCATGTGCATATGTTTGTAGATACAAATGATTTATTTAACCATATTTTCTTTATTTTAATATTGCTTGGAATTTGGATGTTTGGATTTTAATATAAAAATACCTGGACAACCAAATTTCCTACATACAAATCTAGAGAGTCTAGTTTGCCTTGCTGTTTAACCCATAGCTGAAAGAGAGAAGAGATTGATTCATGCCATTTCCAAACACATTAATACAAAAATGAATGCAAATACTAGATGAAAGTAATGGCTTAGTATATTTTACACATATCCTGGGATTATTTCTCTTCCACATTTGAACTTGTGAGAACTGCACAACAAAGAATTCTCTCCTTCTTTAAGTACCATTTCCTTTTGTGATATAGTTGGTGATGGATCTCCACAACTTCCAACTTTTATTGTCATGATTGTTCTTGAGAAAGATATTGAAATTATTTCCTAACGCTTTCTCTATGGTTTTGAATTTACAATTATTTTTCCCTCGACTGGTTTGCAGCTTAGCCTGCTATTTAACCCATAATTAGGAGTAGAAAATTCATAATTTTCTCAATGGTATTAATGTGAAGTGAACACAGGCTGTCCCAATGAGGATTTGAACAGTTTGCCAATTCCATTTGCCAGGTTTGTTAACTATTTGTCCACACCAGCACTTTAAAAAACAAAATAACTTTTTGGAAAAAGCAAAAACAGAAAATAATTTACCAATTTATAAAACTGAAATGTTGCAGCGGCTGTTTTTAATATCCAATGGTCACTGGTTTGTACAAATAAACACATAATACATCAATACAGTTGTAAGTTGGCTGCAGTTGAGATTATATTAATTATGAACACTTGTTAATAGCTGTATAGCACGTGCTACATCAGGGTTACGTATAGTCTTTGAATTCAGATTTGTTCATCTCTTCTAGACTGGTTGCCAACTACAGCTAAAGGCTTGCTGACTTCCTGTTTTCATCTGCTAATTATTATATCACCTGCACATCTCGAAAGCTCAGCTAAATTCCAGCATAAAAATCTGCTTTTGCTATGATAGAAATCAGTTTTTCTTTTCCAAAATGTGTGCTATATAGAAGTGGTTGGTTTTGAACTTGTTCTCTAATCCAGCTAACACTGATTCATCTATGATCACCGAAGTTAAGCAACAATGAGACAAGTCAGTACCTACACTAATTTTAAAGAAATTCAAGGTGGTCCCAAATTTTTTGCCTGTTTTCCTTGCACATACAGGGAAAAAAATATTAAGACCAAGACTCGGGTAGCCTTCCCTGCCAGGAAGTACCTCTTCTTTTTTGAGGAGGCTGGATTTATAGCCCGGTGCTTGAGGCATCCCCAAAAGGGGAAGTGCCAAGGGGGCTTAGTTAATTTTTCCACAGTATTGTGGATAAGCCTACTTTAAACCTTAACCTGAAAAATACACCTGTAGTGTAGATGGATAACTGCTTGTGAACACCAGGTGCTGTAAACTTGGATGTGTGGGTGGCATAATAAGTAATTTCATGTAGAGCCGAATTTCAATTCCAGTTGGGTTTGTTATATTCACTTAGACACAAATAAAAATATGGATCCAACTCTTCTCCCCAGCTATGGGTTAATTAGTAGTATTTGTATCAGTAAATTATTATTGTCATTATTATCACCAAAAAATTCTTACAATCTAAAAATATTTTCTGGTTTGAAATAACCTGCAAAATGTTGATAAGCTGT